>NW_026531124.1:90000-101059 GCF_020745825.1 Agelaius phoeniceus | reverse complement strand
ATTTCGGGGTGCTCATTTAGGGGTGCTATGGGGTTCGTTTTGGGGTCTCTTTTTAGAGGTGCTGGGGGTTCATTTTGGGGTGATGCGGGTTCATTTTGGGGTCACGAGTTCATTTTAGGGCTTCTGAGGGGCTCATTTTGGGGTACCAGGAGTTCATTTTAGGGGTCCGGGGTTATTTCATTTTGGCGTGTTCATTTTAGGGTCCTGAGCTCATTTTAGGGCTTTTGGGGTTTCATTTTTGGGGTGCTCGGGGGTTCATTTTAGGGTCTCGTTTTGGGGTCCTGGGGTCCATTTTAGGGGCCTGAGCTCATTTTAGGGGTGCTCGTTCTGTGTTTTGGGGTTTCGGGTGCTCATTTAGGGGTGTTGTGGGGTTCGTTTTGGAGTCTCGTTTTTGGGGTTCTGGAGGTTCATTTTGGGGTACGGGGGGTTCATTTTGGGGTTTCTGGGCGTTCATTTTGGGGTCCATGGGCTCAGTTTGGGCCTCTGGGGCCTAAAAGAAAGCTAGTGCCAGCACCTCCAGCCCGCAGCACCCCGGGATTTTGGGGGAACCCCCAAACTGAGGCACCCCCTGAACCCCCCCTTTGTGTGACAGAGGGGACAAAGCAGGGGGTCAAAGGGGGGGAGGTGACAAAGTGTCGCTCGGGCGGCGCTAACGCGGCCTGGCACGGGCGGCAGCGCTGAGCCGGGGGCGCCGTGACCGGGGCGTGACACAGAGGGGACACAGGGGGGACACGGGGGGGACACAGAGGGGACACACAGAGGGGACACAGAGGGGACACAGAGGGGACACAGGGGGGACACAGAGGGGACACAGAGGGGACACGGGGGGGACACAGAGGGGACACAGGGGGGACACAGAGGGGACACAGGGGGGACACAGGGAGGACACAGAGGGGACACAGAGGTGACCGAAGGGTGACCCCATGAGGGGGCGGGGGGGGGGGGGGGGGGGAGGTGAGGCCGAGCCCCCCAGGGCCCGGGAATGGCGCGGGCAGCGGGGAATGGGGGGGACAGGGATGGGGACAGGGACGGGGATGGGGACAGGGACGGGGACGGGGACGGGGGACAGGGATGGGGACAGGGACAGGGACGGGGACGGGGACGGGACAGGAATGGGGACGGGGATGGGGACAGGGACAGGGATAAGGACAGGGACAGGAAGAACCTCCGGGTCCTCGCTCCCATCTCTGCGCTCCCTGGGAGATACCGAGATCCTCCCGATCCCCCCCTCCCGATCCCTCACGATCGGTCACGAATCCCCCCCGATCCTTCCCGATCCCTCCCGATCTTCCCCGATCATTCCCGATCCCTCACAAACCCCCCCGATCCTTCCGAACCTTCCCGATCCCTCCCGATCTTCCCCGATCCCTCCCGATCATTCCCGATCCCTCACGAACGCCCTCCAATCCTTCCGAACCTTCCCGATCCCCCCCGATCATTCCCGATCCCTCCCGATCTTCCCCGATCCCTCACGAACCCCCTCCAATCCTTCCGATCATTCCCGATCATTCCCGATCCCTCCCGATCCCCCCCGATCCCTCCCGATCATTCCCGATCCCCCCCGATCATTCCCGATCATTCCCGATCCCTCCCGATCCCCCCCGATCCCTCCCGATCATTCCCGATCCCTCCCGATCCCTCCCGATCCCTCCCGATCATTCCCGATCCCTCCCGATCCCTCCCGATCTCCCCCGATCATTCCCGATCCCGCTTCCAGCCGCACCCCGGGCCCGGCAATCCGGGATAAATCCCCGGAATCCTTTGGGATGAGCGCGCCCCGCGTTTTGGGGCTCCCCCTCTCCCCCCCGCCTTTGTCCCCGTGTCCCCCCCTGCCCGAATTTTCCCCGTTTTCCCCACAAATCCCCTTTTGAGGGCTCCAGGCACCCCAAAACCCCTGTGAAGCCCCCAAACACCCCAAATACCCCAAAACCGCGAGCACCCTGAGCACCCCAAAAACCTCGGAGAACACCCTCACGTGTCCTGAGCACCCCAAACACCCCAAAACTCCAGGTACGCCAAGCACCCCAGATACCCCAAAACTCCTGTGAACCTCAGGTGTCCTGGGGACCCCAGAACCCCAAAAATCACCCCAAGCACCCCAAAAACCCCCAAACCCCAAACACTGCAAATACCCCAAACACCCCAAAAAATCCGAGCTCCCCAAGCACCCCAAATGCCCCAAAAACCCCAAAACCCCAAACACCCCAAATACCCCAAACAGCCCCAAATACCCCAAACACACCAAAAATTCCAGGACCCCAAATACCCCAAATTCCTCAAAACCCCAAGCACCCCAAACACCCCAATAGGGCGCTCCTCAGGCCCACCCCTCCCTGTCACCCCAAAATCCCCCATTAGGGCATTTAGGACCCTCAGAGCTGCGTGTGGGGTTATTTTTAGGGCCATTTTAAGGATCGTTTTTAGGGCCGTTTTTAGGATTATTTTTAGGGCAGTTTTTAGGATTGTTTTTAGGGTCATTTTTAGGATTATTTGTAGGGCAGTTTTTAGGATTATTTTTAGGGCAGTTTTTAGGTTGCTTTTAGGGCTATTTTTAGAGCTATTTTTACAGCTTTTTTTTTCCCCCTTTTTTTTTTCTTTTGCAGGATATTTTTTTTTCTCTTTTCCCATTTCCACTCCGCAACCAAAACCCCGTGAAGTTCCGGGCGGGCCCCGCCGGGAGCTGCCGGCAAATCCAGGCGTGAAAAATGTGCGAGAGGCGCCCCGGGAGCGCCGTTCCCTCCCCTTTTCCCGCTCCTGACGGGGCTGACGGGGCTCTCTGCCGCTCCCCCCTTCCCCTCACACCCCACAGCTCCCCAGGGATCCGGGATTGGAGCTTCCAGAAGGTTCTCGGGGAGCGGTTTGGGTGTTTGGCACCCCCCAGAGCTTGGCTTGAACCCATGGATGGGGTTTGGGTTCCCCCAAATCCTTCTGGAGGGGGTTTTTTCCCTAAATCCCAGAAATCCTCATGGATGGGGTTTTGTTTCCAAGCCCTACAAGTCCCCATGGATGGGAATTTGTCCCCTAATCCCTGAACATCCCCATGGATGGGATTTGACTCCCAGCGCCCCCCACCTCCCCCTGTCTGATTTCCATCCTCATTCCCATCCCCACTCCCATTCCCATTCCAATCCCCATTTCCCACCCCCACTCCTGCTCCCATTGCCCCATTCCCATTCCCCCATTCCCATTCCCCCATCCCCATTCCCATTCCAATCCCCATTTCCCACCCCCATTCCTCTTCCCATTCCCCCATTCCCATTCCCCCATTCCCATTCTCATTCCCACTCCCCCATTCCTGTCCTCATCCCCATTCCCATCTCATTCCCATTCCAATTCCAGCTCCTGTTCCATCCCATCCCATTCCCATTCCTGTTCCCATTCCCTCATCCTCCTTCTCGTTCCCATTCCCATTCCCATTCCCAATCCCATCCCCACTCCCAATCCAATCCCCATCCCCGTTCCCATTCCCCCATTCCTGTTCCCATTCCCATTCCCAATCCATTGCCACCCCAATCCCATCCCTATTCCCATCCCCATTCCCTTTCCCGTCCCCATCCCCAATCCTGTTCCTGTTCCCATTCCCCCAATCTCATCCCCATCCCCATTCCCCTTCTCATCCCCATTCCCACTCTCATCCCTGTTCCCATTCCCACATCCCAGTTCCCATCTCCTTTCCTGTTCCCGTTCCCAATCCCATTCCCCCATCCCCATCTCCATTCCCATTCCCCCCTTCCCATTACCCCATTCCTATTTCCCCATTCCCATTCCCACTCTCATCCCTGTTCCCATTCCCATCCCCGTTCCCATCCTCATCCTCATTCCCCCATTCCCATTCCCGTCCCTATCCCCACTCCTGCTCCCAGTTCCTGTTCCCATTCCCATCCCCATCCTTGTCCACATTCCCCCATCCCCATTCCCATTCCCCCATCCCCATTCCCATTCTCATCCCCATTCCCTCATCCCTTTCCTGTTCCCATTAACCCATTCCCATTCCCACTCTCACCCCTGTTCCCATTCCCCATCCCCGCTCCCAGTTCCTGTTCCCATTCCCATCCCCATCCCATCCCCATTCCCATTCTCAGCCCCATTCCCCCGTCCCCATCCCCTTTCCCATTACCCCATTCCCATCCCCATCCCCGTTCCCGCATTCCTATTCCCCCATCCCCAATCCCCTATTCCCCCACCCCAGTTCCCATTCCCATCCCCATTCCCATTCCCATTTCCATCCCCGTTCCCATTCCCTTATCCCCATTCCCCCGTTCCCATGACCCCATTGCCATCCCCGTTCCCCCATCCCGGTTCCCATTGCTCCATCCCGGTTCCCGGTTCTCGTTCCCGTTCCCGCCCCGCTCCCCGCACGCCTGGCCGCGCTGCCCCGGGCTGACAGAGCCGCCCCCGCCCCGCTCCCCCCGCGCTGCCGCCGCCGCCGCCGCCGCCGTTCATCGGCTCCGTGTTGCGCCGCGGGTCGCGCTCCGGTCAGCCCTGCCTGATCCGGGCCCCGCTCCCCCCGGAGCGCCGCTCCCGCCGGCTGCCGTCAGCTCCGCTCAGCCTCCCGCGCTCCCCGAACCGTGAATGCACCGCGGCCGGGGACCGGGCCCGCTCCCGCTGCTGCGGCTGCTGCTCCCCGGGACCGGGACCGGGCCCGCTCCCGCTGCTGCGGCTGCTGCTCCCCGGGACCGGGACCGGGACCGGGACCGCTCCTGCTGCTGCTCCCCGGGACCGGGACCGCTCCCGCTCCTGCGGCTGCTGCTCCCCGGGACCGGGCCCGCTCCCGCTGCTGCGGCTGCTGCTCCCCCGAACCGGGACCGGGCCCGCTCCCGCTGCTGCGGCTGCTCCCCCGGACCGGGACCGGGCCCGCTCCCGCTGCTGCGGCTGCTGCTCCCCGGGACCGGGACCGGGCCGGCTCCCGCTGCTGCGGCTGCTGCTCCCCGGGACCGGGCCCGCTCCCGCTCCTGCTGCTGCTCCCCCGAACCGGGACCGGCCCCGCTGCTCCCCGGGACCGGCTCTGCCTCCCCCGAACCAGCCCCGCTGCTCCCCGGGACCGGCTCTGCCTCCCGGGACCGGCGGGGGAGCAATTGGGAAAAGAGGGGAGCGATGGGGAAAAGGGGAGCAATCGGGAAAAATGTGGGGAGAACTCGGGAATGATGAGGGAGCAGTCGGGAAAGGTGGGAAAATCAATCGAGAAAAGGGGGGGGAGGGGATCAATCAGGAAAGGTGGGAAGATCAGTCGGGAAAAGGGGGAGCAATCGGGAATGATGGGGGATCAATCAGGAAAGGTGGGAAGATCAATCGGGAAAAGAGGGGGGGATCAATCAGGAAAAGTGGGAAGATCAATCGGGAATGATGGGGGATCAATCAGGAAAAGTGGGAAGATCAATCGGGAATGATGGGGGAGCAGACAGGAAAGGTGGGGGGATCAATCAGGAAAAGAGGAGGTGATCGAGAAGGATGGGGGGGATCAATCGGGAAGGATGGGAAAAAGTCTGGAAGGATGGGGGGCATCAATTGGGAAAAGGGGGGGAGCAGTCAGGAAAGGTCGGGGGATCAATCAGGAAAAGCAGGATCGATCAGGAAAAGGAGGGATCAATCAGGAAAGGTCGGGAGATCGATCAGGAAAGGGGGGAAAATCAATCGGGAAAAGATGGGGGAGCAATTGGGAATGATGGGGATCAGTTGGGAAAAGGGGGGGCAATCGGGAATGATGGGGAAGCAATCAGGAAAAGTGGGAAGATCAATCGGGAAAAGAGGGGAGGATCAATCAGGAAAAGGGGGGTGATCAATCAGGAAAAGGGGGAGCAATCGGGAATGATGGGGGAGCAGACAGGAAAGGCGAGGGGATCAATCAGGATGGGAGGGATCAATCAGGAAAGGTCGGGAGATCAATCAGGAAAGGGGGGAAAATCAATCGGGAAAAGATGGGGGAGCAATGGGAATGATGGGGATCAATTGGGAAAAGGGGGGCAATCAAGGAGGATTGGGGGGATCAATAAGGGAACAATGGGGGGATCAATCAGGAAAAGGGGGAAATCAATCGGGAGAAGGTGGGGGAGCAATCGGGAAATGGGGGATCCGTCAAGAAGGGGGAGGATCAATCAGGAAACGGGGTTCAATCAGAAAAGATGGGGGGATCGATCAGGAATGGGGGGGATCGATCAGGAATGGGGGGGATCGATCAGGAATGATGGGGTTCAGTTGGAAAAGGTGGGAAAATCAATCAGGAAAAGGGGGGGAGCAATTGGGAAAAGGGGGGAGCAATTGGGAAAGGTCAGGCATCAATCAGGAAGGGGGGGATCAATCAGGAAAATGGGGTGATCAGGAAGGATTGGGGGGATCGATCAGGAAGGATTGGGGGGATCGATCAGGAAGGATTGGGGGGCACCCACCGCCCGCACCCCCAGGGGACCCCCGGGATGGGCACACGGCGTCCCCACGGACCCCGAACGGCAGAGGGGACACGGGGCGGCCTCGCCTCCCTCCGGGAGGGGTTTGGGGGCACCCCCGATCTACTTCCGGCCCCAGCACCCCCCGCGTGTCCCCACAATGGTTTTGGGGTGGTGGGAGCGGATCCCCATCATGGGATGGTGCCATGGATTTGGGGTCTGGGAAAATCCGGGGTGACCCCTGGATTTGGGGTCTGGGAGGAGGGGCCGGGGTGACCCCTGGATTAGGGGTGCCCCCATCCCCTGCTCCATCACCCTTGTGGGGTGCCCAGGACACCCCGCTTGTCCTCACTGGGGATTCAGGGGCCCCATTTCCCCCCGGCTGGGATTTTGGGGACCCCTTCTCCCCTCAGTCCACGTTTGGGGTTCCATTTACCCTCAGCCAGGATTTGGGGGTCCTGGGGGAGGTTCGGGGGGTCCCATCTGCCTTCAGCAGAGATTTGGGGGTCCCATGTCCTCCCTACCACAGCTTTGGGGTCCCCTGTCCCCTTGTCACGGCTTTAGGGCTCCCGTGTCCCCTCAGCCGGGTTTTGGGGACCTCTCGGTGCTCCTGCTGGGGCTCCTGCCCAGCTCCTGGGGAGCACTGGAAGACTTCCAGTTCATCCCAGTTCATCCCAGTCCATCCCAGTCCATCCCAGTTCATCCCAGTTCATCCCAGTCCGTCCCAGTTCATCCCAACCCATCCCAGTCCATCCCGGTCCATTGCAGTCTGTCCCAGTTCATCCCAGTCTGTCCCAGTCTGTCCCAGTCCGTCCCAGTGCAGCCCCGCGCGCTGCTGGGAGCGCTGTGGTGACAGCCCCGCCTGTCCCCGCCACCAGCCCGGGTGACACCGTGGCAGTGCCACCAGCCCGGGTGACGCCAGGGCGGTGCCACCAGCGTCCCCAGGTCCCTCCCCGGAGGGATTGTCTCATCGGGTGACCCCAAGGGACATTCCCGGCCGTGTCCCCTCCCCTCTCCCCCCCCGCTCCCGTGGCACGCGCGGGGCGGTGACATCGCCGCGTGTCCCCGCGCGCGCGCTCCGCGGGCGGGTGGGGGAAACTGAGGCACGGCGCGGGTGGGGGAGGGGCGGAGCCGCTCCGGGGGGATTCTCCGCCCCCTCCCCCCGCTCATTAATGATATCAATTAGCGATGGAGCGATCAGCTTTAACGAGCGGCGCCCCTCGGCTCCTGCCTCTGCCCCCACCGGGGCCCCGCGGCCCCATCGGCCCCGCCCCGACCCCTCCGGTGGGGATGGGCGCCCCTCGGGGCTGTCCCTGTCCCCCTGGACACGCCCACAGCCCCCCTGCCCACCCCCCACTGCTGTCCCTGTCCCTGTCCCCCTGGACACGCCCATAGCCCCCTGCCCACCCCCACTGCTGTCCCTGCTCCTGTCCCCCATCCCCGTCCCCACCCACATCCCTATCCCTGCCCCATTCCCATCTCCATCCCTGTCCCCCATCCCCATCCTTGTCCCTGTCCCCATCCCCATCCTTGTCCTTGTCCCTGTCCCCATCCCCATTCCCTGTCCCCATTCCCTGTCCCTGTCCCCATTCCCTGTCCCCATCCCCATCCTTGTCCTTGTCCCTGTCCCCATCCCCATTCCATGTCCCCATTCCCTGTCCCCATTCCCTGTCTGTGTCCCCATTCCCTGTCCCTGTCCCCATTCCCTATCCCATCCCCATTCCCGGTCCCTATTCCCATTCCCTGTCCCTGTCTGTGTCCCCATTCTCTGTCCCTTTCCCTGTCCCTGTCACATCCCCCATTCCCTGTCCCCATCCCCATCCCCATTTCCATTCCCTGATCCCATCCCCATCCCCATTCCCATTTTCTGTCCCTATCCCCCATTCCCTGTCCTCATTCCCCACTCCCATCCCCATCCCCATCCCCATTCCCTGTCCCTGTCCCCACTCCCTGTCCCCATCTCCATTCCCTGTCCCTGTCCCCATCCCTGTCCAGCCCAGGGTCTCCGTGGGTGGACACCGGTGACATTCCCGGTTGGAAAGGTCACAGCCACATCCCGGTGCTCATCCCCCAGCCCTCAGAGCTGAGGCTGCTCTGTGACACCTCCCAGAACAGGCAGGAGCCACCCGTGTCCCCAGTGCCACCACCCCAGGGTGGCTTGGCCCCCAACAGCGTCACCTCCCAGCCCTGCTCCTGATCCCCTCAGGAATTCACCTCACCTGGAATTCACCTCCTCTGGAATTCACCTCCTGTCCCCTCCACGGTGTCCGGCTGGAAGGTGGCAGAGCCGGAGCGCAAATGTCACCAACATTGTCCCTGCCCGGATCCCTGGGATGGGGAGTGGGGTGGAGGGAGGGAGAGAGAGATGGAGGGAGGAGTGGAGGGTGGGGAGTGGGAAAATGGAGGCATGGATGGAGCAATGGAGGGGTGAAGGGACAAAGGGATGGTGGGATGGATGAGCAAATGCTGGGATGGATGGATGCACACAGGGAAGGAAGGAAGGAAGGAAGGAAGGAAGGAAGGAAGGAAGGAAGGAAGGAAGGAAGGAAGGAAGGAAGGAAGGAAGGAAGGAAGGAAGGAAGGAAGGAAGGAAGGAAGGATGGATGATGGATGGATGGATGGATGATGGATGGATGGATGGATGATGGATGATGGATGGATGGATGGATGGATGGATGATGGATGGATGGATGGATGGATGGATGGATGGATGGATGGATGGATGATGGATGGATGATGGATGGATGGATGATGGATGACGGATGGATGATGGATGGATGGATGATGGATGGATGGATGGATGGATGGATGGATGGATGGATGGATGGATGGATGGATGGATGGATGGATGATGGATGATGGATGATGGATGGATGGATGGATGGATGATGGATGGATGATGGATGGATGATGGATGGATGGATGATGGATGGATGGATGGATGGATGGATGATGGATGGATGATGGATGGATGGATGGATGGATGATGGATGGATGGATGGATGATGGATGATGATGATGGATGGATGGATGGATGGATGGATGGATGGATGGATGATGGATGGATGATGGATGATGGATGAGGGATGGATGATGGATGGATGGATGGATGGATGGATGATGGATGGATGGATGATGGATGGATGGATGGATGGATGATGGATGGATGGATGGATGGATGGATGGATGGATGGATGGATGATGGATGGATGGATGGATGATGGATGGATGGATGATGGATGGATGATGGATGGATGATGGATGGATGGATGGATGGATGATGGATGGATGATGGATGGATGGATGGATGGATGGATGGATGGATGGATGGATGGATGATGGATGATGATGGATGGATGATGGATGGATGGATGGATGGATGGATGATGGATGATGGATGGATGATGGATGGATGGATGATGGATGGATGGATGGATGGATGGATGGATGGATGGATGATGGATGGATGGATGGATGGATGATGGATGGATGGATGATGGATGGATGATGGATGGATGATGGATGGATGATGGATGGATGGATGATGGATGATGGATGGATGATGGATGGATGGATGGATGGATGGATGGATGGATGGATGGATGGATGAGATGGATGGATGATGGATGGATGGACGGACAATCAGACAAATGGACGGACTCTGGCAATGGGTCAGACAGCACTTACAGCACAGCTGGGATCTCCAGGAACACATTGGGATTTCAGAGCCGCAAGAAGGCAACCGGACACAGGGAAGGACACACGGACGGACACACGGACAGGCTCCGCTTCCCTGCATCCCGGCTCTCCCGGCTGATTCTTTCTCCCAGCACCGGTGGCATGGGTGTGACCCCATGTGGTCTATTTGGGATGGGGATGGGTGTGGGATCACCCATTTGGGATGGGAACGGGTGTGGGATCACCCATTTGGGATGGGAACGGGCACAGGATCGTCCGTTTGGGATGGGATCACCCGCTGGGATGGGCGCCCCAAATCCAGTCCCAACGGCAGCCGCCCACCCCACCCCACCACCGCCCCATTCCCGATCCTCCGCTCACCATCCTCCTCCTCCTCCGGGCGGGATGTCCCTGAGATGTCCCCGGGACGTCCCTGGGATGTCCCTGGTGCCGCTCCGACCCCGGCTCAGCAGCCGGGGATGGATCCAGAGCCCGGAATTCCACCCAGCCCCCCGAAATCAGCGCTTCCCCCGCAGCGGGGCTGCTCCTGCCTGGGCCTTCTTCCCTCCTCTCCCAGCCGGATCCGCCGGGGATGCTCCGGGGTGGAGCTCGGGATAACGGAGTGGCCCAAGCCCGGCTTTGGGGGGCTCAGCCCGGGTCCCCTCATGCTGATGTCCCCTCTCTGTCCCGCTGCCCTCGCTGTCCCTCCCATCGGGAACCCACGGGAGCGGCGGGGATGGAGCCTCCCCGCCATTCCCGGGCTCTGCTGGCACCGGGCTGTCCCTGGAGCGTTCCCGGTTCCCGCACCCCATTCCCGGGCTGGGTCCCACCGCCTGTTTGCCCCGAGCCCCCCAAACCTCCGTGCCTTACCCCGCGCCGCCCGTCCCGCCGGTGCCACCCGATCCCAGGTGGGAGAAGCCACCTCCTCCAGGCTGGGGACACGCTCAGGGCACCGCGGGGACGCTCCTGTCCTCGTCCCCGAGCGGGTGGCGCGATGCGGT
>NW_026531124.1:0-85000 GCF_020745825.1 Agelaius phoeniceus | reverse complement strand
GCCCCGGGTACCCCCAAAGCAGGGGGAACGGGGACCGATGGACGGGGGCTCCGGGGCTCCTCCGCACCCCCAAAGCCATCGCCCCGCCCCGGGTACCCCCAAACCGGGGGGAGGCAGCCATGGAGGGGGGCTCGGATGGACCCCCCCCAGGAGCGGCTCCTGCCCCGGGTGGGGGTCAGCAACCCCCCATTTCAGGGCCCCCCGAGTGACCCCTTGGGTACCCCCGCTCGGTGGGACAGGGGACAGGGGCCAGGGGGCGGGTGCTGGCAGTGTCCCCCCCTCTCTCCGCAGCGGGGGCACCCACTCCAGGGTGGTGCTGGTGTCCGGGGATGGCCAAATCCTGGCCGAGACCGAGGGACCCTGCACCAACCACTGGGTGAGCTGGGGGACAGCCCTGTCCCCAGGCTGGGCTGGACACGGGGACAGGGGACAGGACAGGGGGAGGGGGGTGTGGGATGCAGAGATATGGGATATGGAGCTGGGTATGGGACATGGAGGTGGGTTTGGGACACGGAGATGGGTTTGGGACATGGAGCTGGGTTTGGGACATGGAGTTATGGGATATGGAGCTGGGTTTGGGATATGGAGCTGGGTATGGGACATGGAGCTAGGTTTGGAACACGGAGATGGGTTTGGGACATGAAGCTGGGTTTGGGACATGGGGAGGGGGTTTTGGGACACAGAGATATGGGATATGGAGGTGGGTTTGGGACATGGAGCTGGGTGTGGGACACGGGGAGGGGGTTTTGGGACTCAGGGACAAGGGCTTTGGGAAATGGAGGAATGGGTTATGGAGTTGGGTTTGGGACACAGAGCAGGGTTTGGGACGTGGAGCTGGGTGTGGGACATGGAGATATGGGATTTGGAGATGGCTTTGGGACACGGAGCTGGGTCTGGGATGTGGAGATGGGTTTGAGACAAAGAGTGGGATGTGGGACATGGAAATGGCTTTGGGACACAGAGATGGGTTTGGGACACGGAGCTGGGTGTGGGACATGGAGATACGGGATTTGGAGATGGCTTTGGGACGTGGTGCTGGGTTCGGGACACGGAGCAGGGTATGGAACACAGAGCTGGCTTTGGGACATGGAGTGGGCTGTGGGATGTGGGATGTGGGATATGGAGATGAGTTTGGGACAGGGAGCAGAGTTTGGGACACAGGCCTGGGTTTGGGACATGGAAATGGGTTTGGGACACGGAATGGGGTGTGGGACATGGAGATGTGGGGTGTGGAGCAGCGTGTGGGACACGGAGTGTTGCTGTTTCTGGTTGTCCCCAAACTCACGGACACCTGGGTGGGACGCAGCCACTGCAGATGGTGACACGGTGTCCCATTCCCAAAAACCCTCATGGGATGGCCCCTGGGTGGCCTCAGGGCGTTCCCATACCCAAAACCCCATGCGGGACCCTTGGGTGGCACTGGGGTGGCCTCAGGGTGTCCAAAAACCCGTGTGAGACCCCCAGGGTGGCCTCAAGGTGTCCAAAACGCCACGTGGGACCCCCGGTGTGGCACCTTGGTGGCCTCAGGGTGTCCCCTGGCCGTGTCACAGCTCATCGGCTCCGACAAGTGCCTGGAGAGGATCGAGCGCATGGTCACCGAGGCCAAGAGCAAGGCGGGCGCCGACCCCCAGGTGCCCCTGCGCTCCCTGGTGAGCCCCCCGCGCTGTCCCCAAGCCCCGTGCCACCCCCCCGGTGCCACCACGGGGGTGACGGTGGCCCTGGGTGCGGCAGGGGCTGTCCCTGAGCGGAGGGGACCAGCAGGACGCCATCGGGAAGCTGACGGAGGAGCTGCAGCGCCGCTTCCCCCACCTGAGCCAGAGCTACTTCATCACCACCGACGCCGTGGGGGCCATGGCCACGGCCACCGACCACGGTGCGGCTGGGCCCTGTCCCCCTTGTCCCTGGCCCATTTGTACCTGTCCCCATTGTCCCTGTCCCCCTTGCCATTCCTGTCCCCCTTGTCCCTGTCCCTGTTTGTCCCTGTCCCCGTTGTCCCTGGTGGCTGGGATGGCATTGGTGACATCGGGCACCGTGCCACCCCCATGGGTGTCACCCCGCAGGTGGCATCGTGCTCATCTCGGGCACGGGCTCCAACTGCAAACTCATCAACCCCGACGGCTCCGAGACCGGCTGTGGAGGCTGGGGACACATGATGGGGGACGAAGGCTCTGGTGAGCCCGGGGGGCACCGGGGAGGGGAGACCCCATTGCTGACCCCACTGCTGACCCCATTATTGACCCCATTACTGACCCCATTAGTGACCATCATCCATCCATCATCCATCCATCCATCCATCCATCCATCCATCATCCATCATCCATCCATCATCCATCCATCATCCATCCATCCATCCATCATCCATCCATCATCCATCCATCATCCATCCATCATCCATCCATCCATCATCCATCCATCCATCCATCCATCATCCATCCATCATCCATCCATCATCCATCCATCCATCCATCCATCCATCCATCCATCCATCCATCCATCCATCCATCCATCCATCCATCCATCCATCATCCATCCATCATCCATCCATCCATCATCCATCCATCCATCCATCATCATCCATCCATCATCCATCCATCATCCATCCATCCATCCATCCATCCATCATCCATCCATCATCCATCCATCCATCCATCCATCCATCATCCATCCATCCATCCATCCATCCATCCATCATCCATCATCCATCCATCCATCCATCCATCCATCCATCCATCCATCCATCCATCCATCCATCCATCCATCATCCATCCATCCATCATCCATCCATCCATCATCCATCCATCATCCATCCATCCATCCATCCATCATCCATCCATCATCCATCCATCCATCCATCCATCATCCATCCATCCATCCATCATCCATCCATCCATCCATCCATCATCCATCCATCCATCATCCATCCATCCATCCATCCATCCATCCATCCATCATCCATCCATCATCCATCCATCCATCCATCCATCCATCCATCCATCCATCCATCCATCCATCATCCATCCATCCATCATCCATCCATCCATCCATCATCCATCCATCCATCCATCCATCATCCATCCATCCATCATCCATCCATCCATCCATCATCCATCCATCCATCATCCATCCATCATCCATCCATCCATCCATCATCATCCATCCATCATCCATCCATCCATCCATCCATCCATCATCCATCCATCCATCATCCATCATCCATCCATCCATCCATCCATCATCCATCCATCCATCCATCATCCATCCATCCATCATCCATCCATCCATCATCCATCCATCCATCATCCATCCATCCATCCATCCATCCATCCATCCATCCATCATCCATCCATCCATCCATCCATCCATCCATCATCCATCCATCCATCATCCATCCATCCATCATCCATCCATCATCCATCCATCCATCATCCATCCATCATCCATCCATCATCCATCCATCATCCATCCATCCATCCATCCATCCATCATCCATCAATCCATCCATCCATCCATCATCCATCATCCATCCATCATCCATCCATCATCCATCCATCATCCATCCATCATCCATCCATCCATCCATCCATCATCCATCCATCCATCATCCATCATCCATCATCCATCCATCCATCCATCCATCCATCCATCCATCCATCATCCATCATCCATCCATCCATCCATCATCCATCCATCATCCATCCATCCATCCATCATCCATCCATCCATCATCCATCCATCCATCATCCATCATCCATCCATCCATCATCCATCCATCCATCCATCATCCATCCATCATCCATCCATCATCCATCCATCCATCCATCCATCCCTGACCCCGTTCCCGTTATTCCCAGCGTACTGGATCGCTCACCAGGCTATCAAGATTGTGTTTGACTGCATGGACAACCTGGAGGTGCCGCCCCACGACGTCGCCTACGTCAGGCAGGCCATGTTCGACTACTTCCAGGTGCTGCCGGGGCTTTTGGGGTGTTTGGGATGGGTTTTGGGGTTCTTGGGGCTTTGGGATGGATTTTGGGGTGTTGGGGAGGTTGGGATGGGTTTTGAGATTCTAGTAGGGCTTTGGGATGGGTGTTGGGGTTCTGGGGAGGTTTGGGATGGGTTTTCAGGGATCTGGGATGGGTATCAGGGTGTTGGGGAAGTTTTGGGATGGGTATCAGTGTCTTTCTTAAGGGGCTTTGGGATGGGTGTAGGGGTCCGGGGGTGTTGTGGGATGGGTATCGGAGGTCTTGAGGGGTTTGGGATGGGTTTTGGGGTCCTGGAGGGGCTTTGGGCTGAGTATTGGGAGTTTTGGGGGGTTGGGATGGGTCTCGGGGCCCTGGAAGGGCTCTGGGATGGGTGCCAAGGTCCTGGAGGCAGGGCTGGGGTGAGTATTGGGGTCCTGGAAGGGTTTTGGGGTGGGTGTTGGGGTCCAGGGGTGGCCCTGAGCCATGTTCCGGGGTCCTGGCTGGCCTGGGGTTGCTCCCAGCTGTACCCAGGGACATTGGGGTGCCCAGGAGGGGTCCCCAGCCCTCACCCGGGGCCCCCCTGGCCCCGACCCCGCAGATCTCGGACAGGATGGGGCTCCTGACCCACCTCTACCGCACCTTCGAGAAGTCCAAATTTGCAGGATTTTGCCAGAAACTGGCGGAGGGTAGGGAAACCCCTGCCCAGGGAATGACCCCATTGTCCCTGTCACCTGCTTGTCCCTGTCCCTGTTTGTCCCCATCCCCGTTGTCCCTACCTCCCTTGTCCCTATCCCATTTGTCCCTGTCCCCCTTCCCATCCCTGTCCCCCTTATCCCTGCCCCCTTATCCTTGTCCCCTTTTGCCTGTCCCCTTGTCCCTGCCCACTTGTCCCCGTCCCCTTATCCCTGTCCCTTTGTCCCTGCTGCCTTATCCCTGTCCCTTTATCCTTGTCCCCTTATCGCTGTCCCCTTGTCCCTCCCGCTGCCACTCCCCGCTCTCTGCCCCGGGCGCACCTTGACCCCAGCACCCTCTGCCCTCCTCGGGGTGGGGACACCCAGGTGCCACCTCCAAGGGGGGAAGGGGGCACAGAGGAGTGTCCCATGTCCCCATGAGTGCCACCCCTGGGGAAGGGGGCACAGGGGAGTGTCCCATGTCCCTGTGGGTGCCACCCCTGGGGTAGGGCACAGGGGAGTGTCCCATGTCCCCGCGGGTGCCACCCCTGGGGTAGGGCACAGAGGAGTGTCCCATGTCCCTGTGGGTGCCACCCCTGGGGTAGGGGGCACAGAGGAGTGTCCCATGTCCCTATGGGTGCCACCCCTGGGATAGGGGGCACAGGGGAGTGTCCCATGTCCCTGTGGGTGCCACCCCTGGGGTAGGGGGCACAGGGGAGTGTCCCATGTCCCCGCGGGTGCCACCCCTGGGGAAGGGCACAGAGGAGTGTCCCATGTCCCTGTGGGTGCCTCCCCCAGGGTAGGGGGCACAGGGGAGTGTCCCATGTCCCTGTGAGTGCCACCCCTGGGGAAGGGGGCACAGGGGAGTGTCCCATGTCCCTGTGGGTGCCACCCCTGGGGAAGGGCACAGAGGAGTGTCCCATGTCCCCGTGGGTGCCACCCCTGGGGAAGGGGGCACAGGGGAGTGTCCCATGTCCCTGTGGGTGCCACCCTCAGGTGCCCAGCTCGGTGACCCGCTGTGCTGCCACATCTTCACCAAGGCGGGCGCGGTGCTGGCGCGCCACGTGGTGGCCGTGCTGCCCAAGATCCACCAGGTGAGGCCGCACCCGGCGGTGCCATCGGTGCCACCGCGCCCGGACGGGTGTCCCCACCCCCCGGCGGTGCCACCGTCCCTGTCTGAGCGCGGCCACCCCGCAGAGCCTGTTCGGGGGCGAGCTGGGGCTGCCCATCGTCTGCGTGGGCTCCGTGTGGAACAGCTGGGAGCGCCTGCGGGCGGGTGAGCGCAGCGGGGCCTCCGGGGGCTGGGTTCTTTTGGGGTTGGCTTTTGGGGCTGGGTTTGGGGTTCACTTTCTGGGTTGGATTTTGGGGTTGGATTTTGGGGTTGGCTTTTGGGGTTGGATTTTGGGGTCGGCTTTTGGGGTTGGATTTTGGGGTTCACTTTTGGGGTTGCTTTTGGGGTTGGCTTTTGGGGTTGGCTTTTGGGGTTGGATTTTGGGGTTGGCTTTTGGGGTTCACTTTTGGGGTTTGCTTTTGGGGTTGGTTTTGGGGTTGGCTTTTGGGGTTCACTTTTGGGGTTGGCTTTTGGGGTTCACTTTTGGGGTTGGCTTTTGGGGTTTGCTTTTTGGGTTGGTTTTTGGGGTTGGGTTTGGGGTTGGGTTTGGGGTTGGCTTTTGGGGTTGGGTTTGGGATTGCCTTCTGGGGTCGGCTTTTGGGGTCGGCTTTTGGGGTCGGCTTTTGGGGTTCACTTTTGGGGTTGGCTTTGGGGTTGGTTTTGGGGGTCGGCTTTTGGGGTCGGCTTTTGGGGTTTGCTTTTGGGGTTGGTTTTGGGGTCGGCTTTTGGGGTCGGCTTTTGGGGTTCACTTTTGGGGTTGGCTTTTGGGGTTGGGTTTGGGGTTTGCTTTTTGGGTTGGTTTTTGGGGTTGGGTTTGGGGTCGGCTTTTGGGGTTGGCTTTTGGGGCTGGCTTTTGGGGTTGGATTTTGGGGTTCACTTTTGGGGTTGGCTTTTGGGGTTGGATTTTGGGGTTCACTTTTGGCGTTGGCTTTTGGCATTGGCTTTTGTGGTTGGGTTTGGGGTCGGCTTTTGGGGTTGGCTTTTGGGGTTGGTTTTGGGGTTGGCTTTTGGGGTCGGCTTTTGGGGTTGTGTTTGGGGCTGGCTTTTGGCTTTTGGGGCTGGCTTTTGGCTTTTGGGGCTGGCTTTTGGCTTTTGGGGCTGGCTTTTGGGTTGTGTTTGGGGTGGGGCGTGAGCGCGTGCCGGTGTCCGCAGGGTTCATCCCGGTGCTGGAGCAGGCGCGGTTGGCGGCTCAGGGCCATTTCTCCAGGTTCAGCCTGCTGAGGCTGCGGCGCTCCTCGGCGCTGGGGGGGGCGCGGCTCGGGGCCCGGAACGTGGGGGCGGCGCTGCCGCTGGATCGCGCCGGGAACGTGGACGTGTTCTACACACACGAGTTCTGAGAGCTGCACCCCAAACACGGGGACAGGGACCCAAAACTGCCCACAGAGCGCCCCAAAAATGGGACAGAGCCCCAAAACTGCCCCCAGAGTGCCCCAAAACACGGGAACAGAGCCCCAAAACTGCCCTAGAGTGCCCCAAAAAAAATGGAACAGAGCCCCAAAACTGCCCTAGAGTGCCCCAAAACTGCCCCCAGAGCAACCCAAACATGGGACAGCGCCACAAAACTGCCCACAGAGTGCCCCAAAAATGGAACAGTGCCCCAAAACTGCCCCCAGAGCCAACCCAAAAACCGAACAGCACCACAAAACTGCCCCTAGAGCAACCCAAACATGGGACAGAGCCCCAAAACTGCCCCCAGAGCCACCCCAAACATGAGGACAGTGCCCCAAAACTGCCCCTGGAGCGGCCCCCGGATGAAGGGGGAGCGGGCGCGGGAGGGGCGGGGCTGGGGGGTGTGTGGGGTCTGTGGGGTGTGTGGAGTGCGTGGGGTGTGTGGGGTGTGTGAGGGTGTTTGGGGTCTGTGGGGTCTGTGGGTGCGTGGGGTGTGTGGTTCAGCAATAAAACGGTTGCACTGGCCCAGGGGAGTGGGAATGGGAATGGGAATTGGGGAGGTGGGAATGGGAATGGGAAAGGGAGAGTGGGAATGGGACCAGGAGTGAGGGGATGGAGCAGGATGGGAATGGGGCAGGATGGGGATGGGACTGAGAGGATAGGGAGTGGGAACGAGAGCATGGAATGGGGCAGGATGAGGATGAGAATGTGGGGAGGGATGGAGATGGGAGAGTGGGAATAGGGCAGGATGAGGATAAGATCATGGGAATGGGACAGGATGGGAATGGGATCATGGAATGGGGCAGGATGGGAATGGGATCATGGAATGGGATCATGGAATGG
Source organism: Agelaius phoeniceus (assembly GCF_020745825.1). NCBI lineage: Eukaryota > Metazoa > Chordata > Aves > Passeriformes > Icteridae > Agelaius > Agelaius phoeniceus. Next base: position 77,024 of record NW_026531124.1, on the reverse strand, counting down.
GGCAGGATGAGGATAAGCGTGTGGGGATGGGATGGAGATGGGAGAGTGGGAATGGGGCAGGATGGGATTGGCACGGGGTAGGGGATTGGGAATGGGATTGGGAACAGGAATGAGATTGTGAATGGAAATGAGAATGGGTTTGGGAACAGGATTGGGAATGGGAATGGGAACGGGATTGGGAATGGGATTGGGATTGGGAATGGGATTGGGATTGGGAATGAGATTGTGAATGGAAATGAGAATGGGATTGGGAACAGGATTGGGAATGGGAATGGGAACGGGATTGGGAATGAGATTGTGAATGGAAATGAGAATGGGATTGGGAACAGGATTGAGAATGGGATTGGGAATGGGAATGGGATTGGGATTGGGGTGCTGAGCCTGCCAGCACAGGCAGGGAGGGCTCTGCATCCAAGGAAAAGCAGGAAGGAGGAAATCCCAAAGATTGGGATCAGGGATGACATCCCCAGCCTGGGAATGGACGTGGAGCTGCTGGAGCAGCTTTTGGGGGAACTCCCCTTAAAAAGGGGAAACAAAAAAAGGGAGAAAATCCCCGTAGGGAATCAAAAGTGCCCAGAAAGGCCAAAGTGCTGGAAAATCCTCCAGGAGCTTCTCCAGGAGGGGAATTCCCAAGCGGAGCCAGCACAGGCTCCAAACTGGGAATGGCTGGGATCACTGGGAGGGGTGGGGCGGCCGAACGGAGACCCCACAGTTCTCCAAGGAAAACTCCGGCCCCGCTCCCTTCCAAAAAAAGTTTATTTGGGATAACGCCTCTGGTCTGAAATGTACAGCATTGGGGGTGGGGACAAGGAGGGAACTGGGGGAGAAATCCAAGGAAAACCGGGAAAAAGAGGAGGGGAGAGCGTGGGATCCATCCCAGCCAAAGCCGGCCCCAAACGGGGCTTGTGGGGCGGGGTTTCCATGGGGCCGCTGCTTCCAGAGGGGCTGGAACAGCGGGAAGCGCCGGGAATTCCATGAGCTCAGCCCTGTTCACGCTCCGGCGGCCCCGGTCCCGCTGATCCATGGGGATTTCCAGGGATGAGCAGCGGGAACGGGGCCGGTTCCCCAGCCCAGCAGATCCCACTTTCCCTGGAAAAGGGGTTTGGAGCCTTTGGGATGCTCCTGGTTTGGGATTTCCAACCCCAAGTAGGTCCCGTTTTCCAGGCACAGGGGTTTGTAACCTTGGGAGGCTCCTGATTTCCCTGGACAGGGATTCCCAATCCCAAAAAATTCCTGATTTCCTTGTAGAGGGATTCCCAATCCCAAAAAATTCCTGATTTCCTTGTAGAGGGATTCCCAATCCCAGAGAGCTCCCACTTTCTCCAGGCAGACATTCCCAATCCCAAAAAGTTCCTGATTTTTCTGGGCAGGGATTTCTGGCCCCGATCAGGAGCTTCTGATTTCCTTGGACAGGGATTCCCAATCCCAAAAAGTTCCTGATTTCCTTGGACAGGGATTCCTGACCCCAAGGAGCTCCTATTCTTCCTCTGTAGGGATTTCCAATCCCAAAACATTCCCCATTTTTCTCCATAGGGATTCCCAATCCCAAAAAGTTCCTGATTTCCCTGTATAGGGATTCCCAATCCCAAGGAACTCCTGATATCCTTGGACAGGGATTCCCAATCCCAAAACATTCCTGGTTTCCCTGGGCAGGGTTTCTGACCTTGGGAAGCTCCTGCTCTCCTTGGACAGGGATTCCCAATCCCAAGACACTCCTGATTTCCTCAGACAGAGATTCCCAACCCCAAGGAGCTCCTGATTTCCTTGGATAGGGATTCCCAATCCCAAAAAGTTCCTAATTTCCTTGGATAGGGATTCCTGACCCCAAGGAGCTCCTGCTTTCCCTGGATAGGGATTTCCAATCCCAAAAAGTTCCTGATTTCCTTGGATAGGGATTCCCAAAATCAAGGATCTCCCGCTTTCCTTGGATTTCTGAGCCTCTCAGAACCGTGGGAATGGCTGGGATTTTGGGAGCTGCAGCTCCCATGGATTGGGAAGGAAATTCCCAGGATCAAATCCCGATGGAGACACGGATCCCACCCCAGGATCCTTGGAAAAGGGATCAGCACCAGGATATTCCCAAATATCCCTCATCCCAACCCTCTCCTTTTCCCAGGAATTCAGTTTTCCTTGGATTTTGAGGAATCAGGGCTGTAGTGTTGGATGAGCTGAGGAATTCCTTAAGGGGAAGAGGAGTTTGGGAAATCCAGGTTTCCCTAAAAACCTCTGGGATTGGCAGGATCCCCCTGCTCAGCTTCCACATGGAGGAATTTCGGGATTGCACCTTGGAACCCTTCACTTCCAGCAGGGAAAATCCCAGCCCGGAAAAACCAGGGAAAATCCCATTCCCAAAAAATCAGGGAAAATCCCGCTCCCGAAAAATCAGGGAAAATCCATTCCCGAAAGATCAGGGAAAATCCAGTGCAGCTCCCAACCCTAAAATCCTCTGGAAGCAGGAAAAGCTGATTTTCCCATTACTGATTTCCCATTATTTTCCCATTATTGATAGTCCATGATTTTCCATGATTTTTCCCAAGATTTTCCATGATTTTCCCCAAGATTTTCCATGATTTTCCCATTATTGATTTCCCATGCTTTTCTCATTATTTTTCCATTATTTTCTCGTGATTTTCCCATTATTTTTCCATGATTTTTCCCGTGATTTTTCCATTATTTCCCCAAGATTTTCCCATTATTTTCCTGTGATTTTTCCAAGATTTTGCTGTGATTTTTCCATTATTTCCCCAAGATTTTCCCAGGATTTTCCTGTGATTTTCCCATGATTTTTCCCAAGATTTTCCCAAGATTTTGCTGTGATTCTTCCATTATTTTCCCAAGATTTTCCCATTATTTTCCTGTGATTTTCCCAGGATTTTCCCATGATTTTTTCCCAAGATTTTCCCATTATTTTCCTGTGATTTTCCCAGGATTTTTTCCCAAGATTTTCCCAAGATTTTCCTGTAATTTTCCCATGATTTTTCCTAAGATTTTCCCATTATTTTCCTGTGATTTTCCCAAGATTTTGCTGTGATTTTCCCATGATTTTTCCCAAGATTTTGCTGTGATTCTTCCATTATTTCCCCAAGATTTTCCCAGGATTTTCCTGTGATTTTCCCATTATTTTGCTGTGATTTTCCCATGACTTTTCCCAAGATTTTCCCAGGATTTTCCCATGATTTTTCCCAAGACTTTCCCATTATTTTCCTGTGATCTTCCCGCGATTTTCCTGTGATTTTTCCATTATTTTTCCCATGATTTTCCTGTGATTTTTCCTGTGATTTTTCCCATTATTTTCCTGTGATCTTCCCAAAATTTTCCTGTAATTTTCCCATGATTTTTCCCAAGATTTTCCCATTATTTTCCTGTGATTTTCCCAAGATTTTGCTGTGATTTTTCCATTATTTCCCCAAGATTTTCCCAGGATTTTCCTGTGATTTTCCCAGGATTTTCCTGTGATTTTTCCATGATTTTTCCCAAGATTTTCCCATTATTTTCCTGTGATCTTCCCAAGATTTTCCTGTGATTTTTTCCGTGATTTTTCCTGTGATTTTTCCCATTATTTTCCTGTGATCTTCCCAAGATTTTCCTGTAATTTTCCCATGATTTTTCCCAAGATTTTCCCAGGATTTTCCTGTGATCTTCCCACGATTTTCCTGTGATTTTTCCGTGATTTTTCCCATTATTTTCCTGTGATTTTCCCATGACTTTTCCCAAGATTTTCCCGCTGGCGGGGTCGCCGCAAATCCCAGGAAGCCAAAAACTGCCAAGAAAACGTGAGGAAAAGCCAGGAAAAAAAAAAACAAAAAAAAGGAAAAAAAAAATTTAGGGAAACCCAGAAGTTGGAGCTGGAGCAGATCCCGGTGCCGGAGCCGCTCCGGGCTCTTCCCATGTCCCAGCTTTTCCCTGGAGCAGGGATTCAGTCTCTGGCCAGGCCATTCCCGAATTTCCGAGGTCAGTACTTCACGCCGGGAATGAATTCCTTGGCATCTGGATTCAAGTTGCTTTTGCTCTGGGAAAAAAAGATGGGAATGGGATTGGTCAGTGTTGGGAATTCCAGGGATTCCTGGGATGGGTTGAGGGTTCCCCGGGTTTGGGGTCTCGGGCTGGGTTTGGGAAATCTGGGGTTTCTGTGGGATCACGTGGAGAGGAAATTCGTGGAATTGTGGAATGGCTTGGGTGGGAAGGGATCCTCAAATCCCATCCTCAAATCCCATCCCTAAATCCCATCCCAATCCAAATATTCCAGGTGGATCCAGTGTGGCCTTGGACACTTCCAGGGATCCAGGGGCAATTCCAGGAATGGGACAATTAAGGATGGGAGAATTCCAGGGATTGGAGAATTCCAAGGATAGAATTCCAGGGACTGGAAGATTCCAGGGATGGGACAATTTTGAGGATGGGAGAATTCCAGGGATTGGACAATTTTAAGGATGGGACAATTCTTGTGACAAAATTCCAGGGATTGGATAATTCCAGGGACAGAATTCCAGGGATAGGAGAATTCCATGGATGGGGACAATTTTAAGGATTGGACAATTCCAGGGGTAGAATTCCAGGGATGGGAAAATTCCAAGACTGGGACAATTACAGAGATGGGTCAATTCCTGGGATGGGATAATTCCAGGGATAGGAGCATTCCAGGGACAGAATTCCAGGGATAGGACAATTTTAAGGATGGGACAATTCCAGGGGTGGAATTTCAGGGCTGGGAGAATTCCAAGACTGGGCCAATTCCATGGATGGGACAATTCTAGGGAGAGAACTCCAAGGATGGGACAGACAATTCCAGGGATGGGAGAATACCAGGGATAGGATTCCAAGGATTGGGCAAGTCCAAGGATGGGACAATCCCAAGGATGGGACAATTCCAGGGAATGGGACAATCCCAGGGACAGAATTCCATGGATGGGACAATTTTAAGGATGGGACAATTCCAGGGAGAGAACTCCAAGGTCGGGATAGACAATTCCAGGGATGGGAGAATTCCAGGGAGAGAATTCCAAGGGTGGGACAGTTCCAGGGATGGGACGATTCCAGGGGTGGAATTCCAGGCATGGGACAATTCCAAGAATGGGACAATTTTAAGAATGGGACAATTCCAGGGAGAGACCTCCAAGGTTGGGACAGACAATTCCAGGGATGGGAGAATACCAGGGATAGGATTCCAAGGACAGGACAATTCCAGGGATAGGATTCCAAGGATTGGGCAATTCCAAGGATGGGACAATTCCAGGGATGAGAGAATTCCAAGGATGGGACAATTCCAGGGACAGGATTCCAGGGATGGGACAGTTCCAGGGATGGGACAATCCCAAGGATGGGACAATCCCAAGGATGGGACAATTCCCGGGGATGGGAGAATACCAGGGATAGAATTCCAAGGGTGGAATTCCAAGGACAGGACAATTCCAGGGACAGGACAATTCCAGGGACAGGATTCCAAGGATGGGACAGTCCCAGGGATGGGACAATTCCAGGGATGGGAGAATTCCAGGGATAGGATTCCAAGGATTGGGCAATTCCAAGGATGGGACAGTTCCAGGAATGGGACAATTCCAGGGACAGGATTCCCGGGAATGCTGTGCCGATCCCGGGAATGCGGTGCCAATCCCAGGAATGCTGCACCGACCCCGGGAATGCTGTGGCGCCGATCCCGGGAATGTGCCGATCCCGGGAATGCGGCGCCGACCCCGGGAATGCTGCGGTGCCAATCCTGGGAATGCAGCGCCGATCCCGGGAATGCTGCACCAATCCCGGGAATGTGGTGCCGATCCCAGGAATGCGGTGCCGATCCCGGGAATGCACTGATCCCGGGAATGCTGCACCGATCCCGGGAATGCGGCACCGATCCCGGGAATGTCCCGATCCCAGGGAATGCTGCACCGATCCCAGGGAATGTGCCGATCCCGGGAATGTGCCAATCCCGGGAATGCTGCACTGATCCCAGGAATGCGGCGCCGATCCCGGGAATGTGCCAATCCCAGGGAATGCTGCACCGATCCCGGGAATGCGGCACCGATCCTGGGAATGCGGCACCGATCCTGGGAATGCGGCACCGATCCTGGGAATGCTGCGGCACCAATCCCAGGAATGCTGCACCAATCCCGGGAATGCTGCACCGATCCCGGGAATGCTGTGGTGCCAATCCTGGGAATGCGGCACCGATCCCAGGGAATGCTGTGCCAATCCCGGGAATGCTGCACCAATCCCGGGAATGTGCTGATCCCAGGAATGTTGTGCCAATCCCGGGAATGCTGCACCGATCCCAGGGAATGCTGCACCAATCCCGGGAATGCTGTGGCACCAATCCCGGGAATGCTGCTGTGCCGCCCATCCCGGGCAGGCGCTCACCAGGATGTCCTCGGCCGCGTGCCCGTCGCCCACGGAGAGGCCGTGGAGCTGCTGCTGGAGCTGCGCCATTCCCTGCGGGAGATCCCGCGCCGGGATGAACCAATCCTGCTCCTCCTCCTCCAGCATCTCCTGGAAGCAGCGATCCAGGAATTCCTGCTCCTGCAGCTCCTCCTCCACCTGCAAGGAGAACATTCCAAGGGACGGGAATGCCGGGAAGAGCCGGCAGCTCCGAGGAGCTCACGGAATTCTCGAGGTCGGAAAAGCCCTCGGAGGGACCCTTCCCGTGCCCGGGTGCCGCATCCGCCCAATCCCGCCGGGAATACGGGGCCATTCCAGCTCCTTTCCAACAGGAACATTCCCAATTTTTCCCAGCTTTCCCTCTCATCCCATCACCGTTCCCAAATCCCGATTCCCACCTGCCTCCCCCTACCAGGGATTTGTGGGGCTCCAGAAGATCCCTGAGCCTCCTTTGTTCCAGGAATTCCTTTTTTATCCAAGAATTCCTTTTTTTTCCAAGAATTCCCTTTTTTTCCAAGAATTCCTTTTTTTCCAAGAATTCCTTTCTCCAGGAATGGTGGATGTGATCCCAGGCTTCCCCAGCCTGGAATTCCTGGAGCTGCCCAGGCAGGGAGGTGGAAGCAGAGGATGGGGTTGGGAATCGCAGACATTCCCGTTTTCCTGGTTGGTTTTTTTGGGTTTTTTTTTCCCTGGATTTAGGAGACTCCAAGAGGAGCCAATCCTGAAAATTTTGATCCATGGAATGCCGGGGAAAGGCTGAGTTTTCCACGTTCCACCTGGGAAAAATCCAGGGAATTCTCAGAGTTCCTAAAGGGGCTGCAGGGCTGGGGACGAGGGACGGAGGGACAGGACACAGGGAATGGCTCCCGTTGGAAAAGTGGGATTTGGCTGGGATTTGGGAAGGAATTCCTGCAGAGAAATCGGGATCTAAAATCCAAATATCCCAGGAATGTCAGCTCATCCTGGCAGGAGGATGAATATCCCAGGATTCTGCACCTGCAGGTGAACATTCCCTGTTTGCCAGCCTGGATGCTCCCCTCAGCCCCAGATCCATGGGAAAGGAATCTCTGGATCCTTGGAAAAGAAATTTCTGGATCTATGGGAAAAGAGCTTCAGGATCCAGGGGAAAGGAATTTCCAGATCCGTGAAGGAAAAAAATTCTGGATCCATTGGAAAAGAATTTCAGGATCCATGGGAAAGGAATTTCCGGATCCATGGAGAAAAAAATTTCTGGATCCATGGGAAAGGAATGTCTGGATCCATTGGAAAGGAATTTCTGGATCCATGGGGGAAAAAAATTTCTGGATCCATGGGAAAGGAATTTCCCGATCCATGGGAATCTCTGGATCCTTGGGAAAGGAATTTCCGGATCCATTGAGAAAAAAATTTCTGGATCCTTGGGAATCTCTGGATCCTTGGGAAAGGAATTTCCAGAGATCCAATGAAAAGCATTTCTGGATCCATGGGAATTTCCAGATCTATGGGAAAGGAACGTCTGGATCCATGGGAAAGGGCTGGAAAAGCACCTGGAGAGCTCCATCCCATTGGATGGATGTCCCAAATCCCAGCTGGAAAATCCAGGGGAGCCACGTGGCTTTGGGAAATTCAGGAAGAGGGAAAACCTCTGGAGGAAAATCCAAAGTCATGGAATTGGAATTTTGGCTGAGGATAAACCAGGAATGCTGCTGGAATTTTCCTGTGGAGAAAAGGGGGCGGGAATTCCCTTTTCCCGGCCTTCCTGGACACCCTGGGGGTGGGAATTGGAGCCTGGGAATGTTTTAGGGAAGGAAGGAGGGAAAAGCTCCTTCCTCCTTCCCAAGGTGTCTCCAGCTCCTGGAATGGCTCCAGGGAATGTCCTGGGATTGGGATGAGGGATATTTGGGAATATCCTGGTGCTGATCCCTTTTCCAAGGATCCTGGGATTGGGATGAGGATCCAAAGCTCTTCCAGGTCGTTATTCCCGAATTTTGGAGCTGTTTGGGTCCCAGCACAACATCCCAGGAGCTCTGCCCGCTCCGGAGATTCCCTGAAATCCAGGATTTCAGCCCAGACTGGGATCTGGACCCAAACTCCAGGGGCTGATCCTGAGGAAAGGGAAGGAAAATCCCAAAATCTGGGGAGAAGGGATCGCTTTCCCTATGGATACACACAGGGGGTGGGAACCAGCCCAGGCTGGAATCCACCCTGAATCCCGAGAATTCCTGGATGTGGGAATCTCTGGGAATCACCCCCAAGGCTGAAATCCGCCCCCCCGTTCCCAAATCCCGAGAATTCCTGGATGTGGAATTCTCTGGGAACCACTCCAGGCTGAAATCTGCCCTGAATCCTGAGAATTCCCAAAATTTGGGAATCTCTGGGAATCACCCCCAGGCTGAACCCAAATCCCAAGAATTCATGGATATGGAATTCTCTGGGAATCACCCCAGGCTGAAATCCACCCTGAATCCCGAGAATTCCTGGATGTGGGAATCTCTGGGATTCAGGCTGTTCCCAAATGCCGGGAATTCCTCGGTGTGGAATTCTCTGGGAACCGCCCCCAGGCTGAAATCTGCCCTGAATCCTGAGAATTCCCAAAATTTGGGAATCTCTGGGAATCACCCCCCCAGGCTGAACCCAAATCCCAAGAATTCATGGATATGGAATTCTCTGGGAATCAATTCCAGGCTGAAATCCAAATCCCGAGAATTCCCAAATGTGGGAGCCTCTGGGAATCACCCCCATACTGAAATCCAGCCTGTTCCCAAATCCCAAGAATTCCTGGATATGGGAATCTCTGGGAATCACCTCCAAGCTAAAATCTGCCCTATTCCTGAATTCCAAGAATTCCCAAATGTGGGAATTTCTGGGACTCACCCCAGACTGAAACCCGCCCTGAATCCCAAATCCCGAGAATTCCTGGATGTGGAATTCTCTGGGAATCACTCCCGGGCTGTTCCCAAATCCCAGGAATTCCGGGAATCTCCGGGAATCACCCCAGGCTGAACCCAAAATCCCGAGGATTCCTGAATGTGGAATTCTCTGGGAATTCCTGGATGTGGAATTCTCTGGGAATCACTCCCAGGCTAAACCGAAATCCCAGCAATTCCCAGCTCTGGGACTCACCCCCAGGCTGTTCCCAAATCCCAGCAATTCTGGGAATCTCTGGGAATCACCCCCAGGCTGTTCCCAAATCCCAGCAATTCCCATCTCTGGGACTCACTCCAGGCTGTTCCCAAATCCCAGCAATTCCGGGAATCTCCGGGAATCACCCCGGGCTGTTCCCAAATCCCAGCAATTCCGGGAATCTCTGGGAATCACTCCCAGGCTGTTCCCAAATCCCAGCAATTCCGGGAATCTCTGGGAATCACTCCCAGGCTGTTCCCAAATCCCAGCAATTCCGGGAATCTCTGGGACTCACTCCCGGGCTGTTCCCAAATCCCGGGAATCTCCGGGAATCTCTGGGACTCACCCCAGGCTGTTCCCAAATCCCAGGAATTCCGGGAATCCCACCTGCCGGTTGAAGTCCTCCTCGTTCTCCATCCACATGTACTCAGCGAAGGGATTGTTCTCCTTCTCCTCGTGCCCATTCCCAGCTGGATCCTCCTTTCCTTTGGGGTTGGGTGCGGTGCTGCCGGCGAGCTCGGAGCCATTCATCCTCAGGGACTCTGGGATCGGGAATTCGGGAATGAGGGAGCGGCTGGGGGGCCCAAAGGCCAGCCCTGATCCCACGGGATGGAATCCCATTCCCTGGATCCTGCCCCTGCCTCCAGGGATTTTCAATATTCCCTGGAATTTTCCCTTCTCCAGGGGAGCATTCCCAGCTCTGCCAGAGCAGAAGAGCTCCGGAATCCTGGAATGGTTTGGGTTGGAAAAGACCTCAAATCCCATCCCATCCCACCCCATCCATGGACAGGGACACCTCCCTCTGTCCCAGGTGGATCCAACCTGGCCTTGGGCACTGCCAGGGATCCAGGGGCAGCCCCAGCAAATCTGGGAATTCCAGCCCAGGCAGGAATTCCTTGCCAAGATCCCAGCCCAATCTCCCCTTTCCCAGTGGGAGCCATTCCCTGGCTCCTGTCCCTGCAGGCCTTGTCCCCAGCCCCTCTCCAGCTCTCCTGGAGCCCCTGCAGGCACTCTGAGGATTCCCTGGAATTTTCCCTTCTCCAGGAGAACATTCCCAGCATTCCCAGCCTGGCTTGCAGCATCCCTGTGGCACAGGAAGGGTTAACCAGCAGAATTCCTTCCCAAAATCCATCCCTGGGGAAAATCGAGCAGGAGCAGCAATTCCAGCCGGGAATTCCACAGGGAATTCACCCCTGGCTCTGTTCCCCGGCCCCATTCCCTCTGGAAAAGCAGGAAGGGAAGCCCAGCTTGGATTTGGGATTTGGGATCCCTTTTCCCACCCAAACCATTCCACAATTCCAGGATTCCATGGTTCTGCCACCTCTCCCAAAATCCCAAATCCCACCGGAACAGGCGGGACCGGGATAGGGAACAGCTCCTGGGATTGCTGGAATTCTCCTGGGATTCCACAGCTGGAATTTTCCCAGGACTCCACAGCTGGGATTCTTCCAGGATTTCAAAACTGGAATTCTCCCAGGATTCCAAAATTGGAATTCTCCCAGGATTCCAGAGCTGGAATTCTCCCGGGATTCCAAAATTGGAATTTTCCCGGGGTTTCAGAATTGGAATTCTCCTAGCACTCCAGAGCTGGAATTCTCCAAAACTGGAATTCTCCCAGGACTCCACAGCTGGAATTCTCCCAGGATTTCAAAACTGGAATTCTCCCAGGATTTCAGAGCTGGAATTCTCCCAGGATTCCAAAATTGGAATTTTCCCAGGATTTCAGAGCTGGAATTCTCCTGGGACTCCAAAACTGGAATTCTCCTGGGGTTTCAGAATTGGAATTCTCCTGGCACTCCAGAGCTGGAATTCTCCAAAACTGGAATTCTCCCAGGACTCCAAAGCTGGAATTCTCCCAGGATTTCACAGCTGGAATTCTCCCAGGATGCTAGAACTGGAATTTTGGGATTCCACAGCTGGAATTCTCCCAGGATTCCAGAGCTGGAATTCTCCCAGGATTCCAAAATTAGAATTTTCCCAGGATTTCACAGCTGGAATTCTCCCAGGACTCCAAAGCTGGAATTCTCCCAGGATTTCAAAACTGGAATTCTCCCGGGATTCCGGAGCTGGAATTCTCCCAGGATGCTGCAACTGGAATTTTGGGATTCCACAGCTGGAATTCTCCCAGGATTTCAGAGCTGGAATTCTCCTGGGATTCTGGAGCTGGAATTCTCCCAAGACTCCACAGCTGGAATTTTTCCAGGGGTTTCAGAATTGGAATTCTCCCAGGACTCCAAAGCTGGAATTCTCCCAGGATGCTGGAGCTGGAATTTTGGGATTCCGGGATTTCAAACTTTCCAGAATTGCCCTGATATTCCACAGCTGGAATTCTCCCAGGATTCCGGAGCTGGAATTCTCCCAGGATGCTGGAGCTGGAATTTTGGGATTCCACAGCTGGAATCTCTGGGATTGTCCCACCCCAGCGGGAATGGCTGAGCCGGGATGAGCCCTGGGAGTCTTCATCGTTCCCAAAATTTCCTGGGCAGGGACAATCCCACTTCCCTCCTTTCCTGCAGTGACAGGAGCCCTGGGATTGGGTTGGAAATCTGGGAGGATTCCCAAAGGGTTAAATCTTCATGGAACAGGAAAAGGAGCCAGGCTGGGAAAATTGGGAACGTTCACCTGGAGAAGGGAAAAATCCAGGGAATTCTCTGAGTGCCTAAAGGGGCTCCAAGAGAGCTGGAGAGGGAAAAAGGGAGGAAAAACAGGAAAAAATTGAGGAAAAAGGGGAGGAAAAATGGGGGGAAAAGGGGAAAAAATTGAGAAAAATGGGAGAAAAAAATTGGGAAAAAAGAGGGGGAAATGGAGAAGGGAATGTTTGGGTTTTAAGGATCAGGGATTGTAAAAAAGGGGACAAGGGATGGAGGGACAGGAGCCAGGGAATGGCTCCCACTGGGAAAGGGGAGATTGGGCTGGGATCTTGGCAAGGAATTCCTGGCTGGGCTGGAATTCCCAGAGAATTCCTGGAAGCCAAGGATCCATCTGGGATGATGGAAAATGTCCCTGGATGGGATTTAAGGCTTTTTTACCCAGCCCAAACCATTTCAGGATTCCACGAAAACCCCAAATTCCCCAAACGTGGATGTTTCCAGGATAACCCTCCAAATCCCAGAGCTTTTATCCAGAGTTTTTATCCCAAACACCCCAAGGAGTGTTTGGGAAAACCTTTCCCAAATCCTGGATTTGGGACACACAGCCTGGTGTCCCCATCCGGCCCTGCAGGCTGGGCTGGCATGGAAAAAATCCCAAATATCCCAAAAACCCCATGGGAACGAGGCAGAAATATCCCAAATCCCGGCTGGAGGGGGAATTGGGGGACACAGACCTGCCCCAAATGTGAGTGTGCCACAGCCTGGGGGATCCACGGGGAATTGGGGTGTGCACAACCCTATGGAATGGGAATGGGAACGGGATTGGGAATGGGAACGGGGATGGGAATGGGAATGGGAATGGGGATGGGATTGGGATTGGGATGGGAATTGGATTGGGAATGGAAAAGGGAACAGGAATGGGGATGAGATTGGGAATGGGGATGGGATTGGGAATTGGAACAGGGATGGGATTGGGATGGAAAAGAGAAGAGGAATGGGATTGGGATAGGAATGGGAATGGAAAAGGGAATGGGAACAGGATTGGAATGGGAATTGGAACTGAGATGGGATTGAGAATGAGAATGAGAATGGGTATGGGATGGGGATGGAATTGGGACTAGAATTGGAATGGGAATGGGAACGGGGATGGGAATGGGAACGGGGATGGGAATGAAGGGAACGGGAAAGGGAATGGGATTGGGATGGGAATAGGAACGGGAACAGGATTGGGAACAGGATAGGAATGGGATGGGGATGGGAACGGGATGGGAACGGGATGGGAATGGGAATGGGATGGGATTGGGATTGGGAATGAAACAGGAGTGGGAACGGGGCGCAGGAGCCGATCCCGGCCCACAGCGAGCGCACTCCGGGGCTCTTTCGGGACGCCGCGATGCCGCTCCCGGGGGCGCCGCGCCAGGAGCCCGAGCGGGGCCCGGCAGCGCCCCCGGAGCCCCCCGGAGCCCGCGGGACAGCGGGGCCTGCTCGGGCCCGGAGCCCCCCCTGGCCCCGCCGGTCCCGCGTTCCCCGAGTGCCCCCGGGCCGCGCTGCAGCCGCTGCCCCCGCCGGGCCCGGGCCGGGTCCCCGGGGCCGCCCCCGCGTCCCCCCCGTGTCCCCCCCGGTACCTCGGGCCCGGCCGGTGCCGCTCCGCGCCCTCCGCCGCCGCCACGCCCCGCCCCTCCCGCCGCCGCCACGCCCCCGCCCCCCATTGGCCAGCCCCGCCGCGTGGCCACGCCCTCCAGCGTTCTGGTTGGGCGGCACGGATATAAACCGCGTTGCTATTGCGCCGCTGAGCTGTCAATCCGGCGATTAACCCCACCCACCGAGCGGCGCTCCGGATTGGCTGCCGATGGCGGCTCTGATTGGCTGAGCGCACGCGTCGCCCACGTGGGGCAGACGGGCAGCGCGCGGGGGGCGGAGCCGAGCGCGATGTAAATAACACCGAACGCCCCGCCCCCGCGGCTGGAGAATGATTGACAGGCGCTTCGCCCAATGGGGACGGGCGTCACAAATCTACCCCGCCGCCAGGGCGCGTTGGTAGATGCACGCTGATTGGCTGGAACATGTAAACACAGGGAGGGGGCGGGGCGGTCACGTGGCCTGCGCGTGGCTTTTGGGGGGGCCCAATTTTGGGGAAGGGGGGAGGGGACAGGAGGGGACATCGAGCTGTGACCCCCCCCCCCCCCCCCCAGTGTTGGGGACACCGGGACGGGGGGACCGGGCCTGAACCCCAAAATGGGGGAGCACATGGGGGGAGCCGGCCCCGGGTCTGCTCCCACATCGGGGACACCCGGGGGGTCCGGCCCTGCACCCCCAAAGTGGGGTCAGGAACGGGGGGGGTTCACTCGGCCCTGCACCCCCAAATTGGGGTCAGGAATAGGGGGGTTCACCCAGCCCTGCATCCCCAAAGTGGGGTCAGGACCGGGGGGGACCCAGCCCTGCACCCCCAGATTTGAGCCACGAGCGGGGGGGACCCGGCTCTGCAGTTTTGGGGTCAGGAACGGGGGGGGGGGTTTTTACCCATCCCCGCACCCCCAGTTTTGGGGTCACCCCCGTGGGAGTTTCCCCATCATCCCCACACCCCAATATCGAGCAGCGCAGCACGAGGGGGACCCCAAATTTTGGTGCCACCTCCAAGTGGGGTCCCCCCGGGCCTTGAACCCCCAATGGGGAGCGCCCCAAAACCGGGGGGGGGGGGATCCCGGTTGTGCACCCGCATTTTGGGGTCACTTTTGGGGAATTCACCCATCCCCGCACCCCAATAACGCTGAGACCATTTTGGGGGGGGGTTCCGTGCCCGGGACCCCCCCGCCCCGGCAGCTCCAGCGCCGCCTCCCCGCAGTGACGATCCCAAAGATGATCCCATAGGAAGATCCCAAAGATCCCGAGCCCGGCTGTGCCCCCGCACTTTTGGGGTCACTTTTGGGGCATTCAGCCATCCCCGCACCCCCAAACCCATTTTGGGGGGTCCCATCCCCGCACCCCCGTGCCCGGGACCCCCCCCCGGCTGCTCCAGCGCCGCCTCCCCGCAGTGACGATCCCAAAGGTGATCCCATAGGAAGATCCCAAAGATCCCGATCCCAACCCCGCTCCCCGCGATGCCGGCGGGCGGCCGCGCCTCCTCCGCGCCCCCCCAAAATAATCGGGGTCCCCGGCCCCCCCCGACCCCCCTGGACCCCCTCGGACGGTGAGTGCCCCCCCCCGACCCTTTTCGGGGGTCCCCCAAATCCCCCCGCGCTGTTTGGGGCGGGTTTGGGGTTTCCCAGCCTCACCCGGGCACGGCCGGAGCCCCAATTTTGGGGAGACGCAGCCGCGCACCCCCGGATTTGGGGTTGGGGGGACACCCCCGGGAGCACCCCCAGGGCAGAGAAAGGGGGACCCAAAATGTCCCCTCACCCCTCGGTGTGACCCCAAACCCATCCCCTGCTCCGGGATGGGGTTTTTGGGGTGCGGGGAGCAGTTTTGGGGTCTCCGTGTCCTGAGGACTCTCGGTGGGCGGTTTTGGGGTGCGGGGAGCAGTTTTGGGGTCTCTGTGCCCTGGTGGGGTTTCCTGGAGGGTCCGTGGGCAGTTTTGGGGTGGGGGGAGCAGTTTTGGGGTCTCCTGGGGGATTCCCTGGAGGGTCCATGGGCAGTTTTGGGGTCTCCTGGGGGATTCACCCCTCGGTGTGACCCCAAACCCATTCCCTGCTCCGGGCTGGGGTTTTTGGGGTGGGGGGAGCAGTTTTGGGGTCTCCTGAGGGATTGTCTGGAGGTTCCGTGGGCAGTTTTGGGGTCCGTGGGCAGTTTTGGGGTGCGGGGAGCAGTTTTGGGGTCTCTGTGCCCTGGGGGATCCCCTGGATGCTCCATGGGCAGTTTTGGGGTCTCCTGAGGGATTCCCTGGTTTCTCCGTGGGCAGTTTTAGGGTCCGTGGGCACTTTTGGGGTTTCCATGTCCTGAGGGATCCCCTGGATGCTCCATGGGCAGTTTTGGGGTCCGTAGGCACTTTTGGGGTCTCCTGAAGGATTCCCTGGAGGCTCCATGGGCACTTTTGGGGTGCAGGGAGCAGTTTTGGGGTGCAGGGAGCAGTTTTGGGGTCTCCTGAGGGATTCTCTGGACGCTCCATGGGCAGTTTTGGGATCCGTGGGCACTTTTGGGGTGCAGGGAGCACTTTTGGGGTCCGTGGGCAGTTTTGGGGTTTCCATGTCCTGGGGGATCCCCTGGATGTTCTGTGGGCACTTTTGGGGTCTCCTGAAGGATTCCCTGGCTGCTCCGTGGGCAGTTTTGGGGTCCGTGGGCAGTTTTGGGGTGCAGGGAGCGGTTTTGGGGTCCGTGGGCAGTTTTGGGGTCCGTGGGCACTTTTGGGGTGCAGGGAGCGGTTTTGGGGTCCGTGGGCAGTTTTGGGGTCCGTGGGCAGTTTTGGGGTCCCCCAGGGGTGCTCCTGGCCCGGGGTCTCCCCGATCTTTTGGGGTTTGTCCCTGCCCTGGCCGGTCCCCCCGTTTGGGGTGGGCTGTCCCCAGTGTCCCCAGCAGGACGGGGACAGTTCCCGCTGGAGCTGGGGACAGAGAAGGGCCGGGTGCAGGGCAGTGTCCCCAGAGCTGTCCCCAAGGCCAGCGCGAGGGCCACCAGTGTCCCCAGAGCTATTCCTGTCACCTCGGCGGGCGCTAATCCCGGGTCAGTCCCAACAGCGAGAGGGACAAACACGACAAAGTGTCCCCAACGAGCGGGAGGTGACAATCCCCGTGCTCATGTCACCGTCGCCAGCTCGGGCCACCCAGAAGGCGACACTTGGGGACAGGTGACGTCCCCCGGGGTGGCCGCCGGCTCCTTGTATGGCTGGGGACAGGAATAGCGCGGGGCGGGGGCGACAAGGGGGTGGCACCTCGGAGGTGGCACCTCGGGGACAGCGGGAGGTGCTGGGGACACTCGGGGGGGCTGCGGTGGCACTGGGGGTGTCGCCCTTGGGGACAGATGTCCTGTGGGGTTCGGGGTTTGGGTTTGGGGCGGGTGTGTCCCAATGCGGGCGGGATTTGTGGGGTGGGAGGGGACAGGAGGGGACAGGAGGGGACAGGAGGGGACAGGCCAGCCCCGCAAGGTCACCGAGGGCCACCGAGTGAGGCCGGGAATGTCACCGACACGCGGTGACAGGAATGTCACCCAGCGGCTGGGGCTGGCTGTCCCTGTCCCCAGACAGTGACACGGGGCTGGCTGTCCCTGTCCCTGTCCCCAAACAGTGACACAGGGCTGGCTGTCCCTGTCCCTGTCCCCAGCAGTGACACAGGGCTGGCTGTCCCTGTCCCCAGCAGTGACACAGGGCTGGCTGTCCCTGTCCCTGTCCCCAAACAGTGACACAGGGCTGGCTGTCCCTGTCCCTGTCTCTGTCCCTGTCCCCAAACAGTGACACAGGGCTGGCTGTCCCTGTCCCTGTCCCTAGCAGTGACACAGGGCTGGCTGTCCCTGTCCCCAAACAGTGACACGGGGCTGGCTGTCCCTGTCCCCAAACAGTGACACAGGGCTGGCTGTCCCTGTCCCTGTCCCCTGCAGTGACACAGAGCTGGCTGTTCCTGTCCCTGTCCCTAGCAGTGACACGGGGCTGGCTGTCCCTGTCCCTGTCCCTGTCCCCAGCAGTGACACGGGGCTGGCTGTCCCTGTCCCCAAACAGTGACACAGGGCTGGCTGTCCCTGTCCCTGTCCCCAACAGTGACACAGGGCTGGCTGTTCCTGTCCCTGTCCCCAACAGTGACATGGGGCTGGCTGTCCCTGTCCCCAGCAGTGACACGGGGCTGGCTGTTCCTGTCCCCAATAGTGACACAGGGCTGGCTGTCCCTGTCCCTGTCCCCAACAGTGACACGGGGCTGGCTGTCCCTGTCCCTGTCCCCAACAGTGACACGGGGCTGGCTGTCCCTGTCCCTGTCCCCAAACAGTGACACGGGGCTGGCTGTTCCTGTCCCTGTCCCCAGCAGTGACACAGGGCTGGCTGTCCCTGTCCCTGTCTCTGTCCCTGTCCCCAGAGCTGTCCCCGCTCTGTCCCCGCCCCGGCGCCGCTGTCGCGCAGCGCGGTCCCCGCGGGGCTGGTGGCCCCATCTGCTGTCACACCTTGGGGACAGCGCTGAGAGCTCAGCGACCCCCGGCGCTGGCCCGGAGCCACCTGAGTTAATGACTTAATGCCTTAATGAGTTAATGACTTGATGAGTTAATGAGTTAATTGGGGCCAGCAGCTGCCCGCAGCCTCCAGCGCCACCATTACCCCGAGGCCACCGCATGTCCCCAAGTGCCACCAGCCCCCGCCATGGGACGGGGACCCCGCCCTGGCGCGGGCAGCGGTGGCAGGGCTGGAAGAGCTTTTCCAGGAGGAGAATTCCCCAAATCCCAGGGCTGAAAGGCTTTTCCAGGAGGAGAATTCCCAAAATCCCAGGGCTGGAAGAGCTTTTCCAGGAGGAGAATTCCCAAAATCCCAGGGCTGGAAAGGCTTTTCCAGGAGAATTCCCCAAGTCCCTGCAGTTCCTGTCCCCAAATCCCAATTCCCACCCCACAAATCCCCTTTTGGCCTGTCCCAGCTCCATCAGGTTTTCCTGCTGCTCCAAATCCCCAAAATCCCCTCATTTCTGGCTGCATCCCAAAATTCTCCTCCTCAGCCCCCAAATCTTTGTGGGATGGAGGATTTAGGGTTCATCAATTTTGGGGATTTGCTCACATTTCCAGATTTTGATTTTTTGGGGATTTATTTTTGACCCACCAGCACATCCAGGATGAGTAAAAGCAATTTGGGATTTCTCAAAACCCCTGAAAGAGCAGAATTCCTTGTGCCCATCCATTAATTTCAATATTTTTCCATCATTCCTTCAATTCTTTAATTTCAATTCCTTAATTTCCTTAATTTATTGAATTTGAAGTGACCAAAAGCAATTTGGGGCTCAACCCCAAAAGCTGCTTTGGGTTCACCACGGATTTTCCCTCCCCAAATCCTTTTCATCAGGAAGGATCCTCAGGCTGGAATTGGCAAAACAGCCCCAAATCCATGGAATTCCTTTATTTTAAAAGCCTCTTTGTCGTTAATCTTTTATCCTTTTTCTTCCGGCACGCAGATAAAGCGTGAAAAGAAGAAAAATTTGGAACAAACCCACGTGGCTGGAGGAGCATCCCTGATGCTGCTGCTGAGGGAGGCTGAGGTGCAAACCCAACCTGAGGCTGGTATTGCTCTATTTAGGGCTAATTATAACCCAAACCAACAATTCCCAACCGCTAGATCCCATTGTTTTAAGGTAAAAGCGCTGAATGTATGGATTTAAAGGCAGAGTAAGGATGAAATGAAGGCTCTGAGTGTTAATTGACGAGCATGGGAATGGACCAGCTCCCGCTCCCTCACAGACGGAGCCGGGCTCGGCAGCAAGGCGGGAAGGGCTGTGCTACACACAGCAAAACAACGAGGGGACCACAAAGAGGGCAGAATACGCTGCGGGAATTACAAAAATACCCGCAGAAGCGCCAAAAGTGGCAATAACGCAGCAAAAACCAAGCACCAAAAGCTTCGGACGCCAGCGCCGCTTTGAGGCGACGCGCGCCGCCGCCGTCCTTTTATAGGAGGGCTTCTCCCAGCATGCCCCGCGGCGGGGCCCGGCTCCCCTTTGCACACGGCGCGCATGCGCGGCTCCCCCCCCACTCCTCACCTCCCCCCCCCCCCCCGCGAAGCCCGCGCTGCCTCCGCGCACGCGCAGAGCGCCCGGCGCGCCATGTCCCTCCGCCCGCCGCCCCCGGGGCTCTCCCCGCCGCTTTTCGGGGCTTCCTCCCGCTTTTAGGGACTTCCCCCCACTTTTAGGGGCTTCTTCCCGGCTCGTCCCGGCGGCGGGGGACGCGGGGAGAGCGGCGGCTGCGCGCCGGCGGAGGTAGGAGGCGAGCGGCGGCCGCCCCCCCCCCCCCCCCCCCCCAGCGGTGAGGGCTGAGGGGGACGCGCGTAATGGCGGCTGTGGGGGGGGGGGGGGGGCGGCTGAGGGGCCCTCATGAGGAGCTTCGGGCTGTGCGTGTTTATTGTTTATTTTTTTTATCTCTTCTCCTTCATTCCTTTATTTTTGAAGCCTCTTTGTCGTTAATCTTTTATCCTTTTTCTTCCGGCACGCGGATAAAGCCGCCGTGTAGCCACCGACCTGCAGCGCAGCCGCAACCCCGCAAGGGATTCGCTACATTTTGTACCCAGCACGGATTTAAATCTGGTTTTTAGACATTTCAGTCTCGGGTTTACGCGGTTTGAAGCGAGGGAAACGCTGCCCTGATCCTCCATTCCCCTGCACGTCAAACAACACTCAAAGTCTTAATTTCATCCATACTCAGGCTTTTCAATCCTTAAATTCAGCATTTTTACGTTAAAACAATGGGATATGGATGCTGGGAGTTGTGGTTTTGGGTTAAAATTGACCCTAAATAGAGCAACACCAGCTTTAGGTTGAGTTTGCACCTCAGGACCTGGACGTGACCTCAGGCACTTCCTCGTGGTTTGGGGTTAAAAACGCGGATTTTCTCTTTTTTCTGCTTTAAAACAGGAATAATTGAGCAAAATTGGGTAAAATACCCGAAGAAAAACGATTTTTACGGAAGGCCAAGTGTTGTAGCTCAGTAGCATCACGTGGTTTGCAGGAACTTCCTCTTTCGGGGAATTAACATTTTCTAAAATACGATTTAGGCACAGGCTCCTTGGATAGTTTTAGTGTTATTTTAAATCAGAAATGTAGTGCGGGTTGCTCTTTTAATTAATTTTTTTTAAAATCTCCTTTTATAGGGTAATTTCTGAGATTATTTACATAAAACTTGATAGGTTTTTTGACTCAGAATCCAAACCAACCCCCCAAAAAAATCTCATTCCAGCCCAGAATTGATGTTTAAGTGTTGTTGGTTTGGGTTTTTTTGCTCCTTTCTCTGCTGTGGGATCCTTCCCTGGACATCTAAAACCTTCAATTGGCTGCTGGGAGGATCAGAGAGGGTGGATCTGACATGAGCTCATGATTTTCTTTGGGATAAGGCATTCCCCAAGGAGAAGGAGTATCCTGAATTTCATTTTTCATTTCTTTTTCCCCATTTAAATCTGCCCCTGGGGTGTGGGGATGGAAGGGACCAGCCCAGCCTCTTCCCCAATTTCTGCTGAAATTTGGGATGTTTATCCAAGGGTGGGGTTTGCCAAAGGCTTCCAAAACCTGGATTCCTTCTCTTCCCTCTTTTCCTTCCCCAATTTGGGATTTGAGTTGATTTTGCTGCCAGACAAGGAGCTCATCTGGGTATTTCCCCTTTATCTTCCACTCCTGAAGGTAAATAAAACCTATTTTCCTACCTCCTTGCCATCAGTTAAATATTCTGCGTGGAACTTGGGCTTTTTTTGGGAATTTTAGGCAGGAATGTCAGTGATGGTGTCAGGGACCTGTTGCTGGTGTTTAAGTTGATTTATTAAACTTTGTGCTGCTCTGAAAGTGGAATTTGAGGGAGGTTCCTGGTGTTAAAATGCCCAGTTTTGGTCCTGTTTCTGGAATTCTTGGTTGAAAGGCTTGTCCTGGTTTATTTTTTTTTTTCTTGGGTAGAAACCTCCTGCCCCAAAGGCTGGGATGGGGCAGAATTTTGGGAATACTCCAATAGATTCCAGTAGGGCTGGTGTTGATGTTCAGCTTGGGATGGAATGGACTCTTGCTGGGAGTTTTGTTTGGGATTTGGGAGCTGAGTTTGCCTTTCCCTGGGCTGGGAACGGGCCTGGAGCGGCTGGAGGGATATTCCATACCTGCAAAATGGCCTTTTCCATAGGAAAACTGGGAGAGAGGAGTGGGAAAATGGGACTTCGGTTCCCAGGATGGCACAGAGTGGGAGGAATAACTTTGCTTGGGGTTTGGGTCCCTTTTTCCACGTGGTTTTATCTCATGCCAGGAATTTTCTTGTTCAAGTGCTTCCTTCCCCATCCCGGTCCTTTTTTAGGATCTGCTTCCTTCAGGCTTTACAATTCCAGCTCAGCCTTTGCTGTTCCCTTTTTCCTGGGAAATCCAAATTTCCAGGCTGGGATTTGTCCTCTTCCCATTATCCAGGTGCTTCAGGACCATTCCCATTCTGCCTTCCTCTTCCTCCTCATCCTCCAGGACACATCCCAATCCCTTGTGTGTCCTGGTGTGGCTGGAACATTCCCAGTGTTCCTGGCTCTTGGAATTCCAAATCCACTGATTCCAGCTGAGATCTGCTGGATCCAGAGCTGGTAACTGGAATATCCCCAGGGAGGGTTTTGCCTGGAGCTGCTTTCACCTCTCAAATACTGGGAATTCTTGCTTGAGCAGGCAGGTGGCCCTGTTGGAATGGGAGAACCTGGAATGGCAGCCCACCAGGAATGGGAGAACCTGGAGTGGGAGAACCTGGAATGGCAGCCCACCATGAATGGCAGAACCTGGAATGGGAGAACCTGGAATGCCAACCCACCATGAATGGCAGAACCTGGAATGGGAGAACCTGGAATGCCAACCCACCATGAATGGGAGAACCTGGAATGGGAGAACCTGGAATGGCAGCCCACCATGAATGGGAGAACCTGGAATGGGAGAACCTGGAATGCCAACCCACCATGAATGGGAGAACCTGGAATGGGAGAACCTGGCGTGGCAGCCCACCAGGAATGGCAGAACCTGGAATGGGAGAACCTGGAATGGCAACCCACCATGAATGGGA
Organism: Agelaius phoeniceus; assembly: GCF_020745825.1. Lineage (NCBI taxonomy): Eukaryota > Metazoa > Chordata > Aves > Passeriformes > Icteridae > Agelaius > Agelaius phoeniceus. The sequence goes on along the minus strand of NW_026531124.1, from coordinate 54,306 downwards.
GAACCTGGAATGGGAGAACCTGGAATGGCAGCCCACCATGAATGGGAGAACCTGGAATGGCAGCTCACCAGGAATGAGAGAACCTGGAATGGCAGCCCACCATGAATGGGAGAACCTGGAATGGGAGAACCTGGAATGGCAGCTCACCAGGAATGGGAGAACCTGGAACGGGAGCCCACCATGAACGGGAGCCCACCTGGAATGGGAGAACCTGGAATGGGAGAACCTGGAATGGGAGAACCTGGAATGCCAACCCACCATGAATGGGAGAACCTGGAATGCCAACCCACCTGGAGTGGGAGCCCATCTGGAATGGCAGCCCACCAGGAATGGGAGAACCTGGAATGCCAACCCACCAGGAATGGGAGAACCTGGAATGCCAACCCACCAGGAATGGGAGAACCTGGAATGGGAGAACCTGGAATGGCAGCCCACCATGAATGGGAGAACCTGGAATGGGAGAACCTGGAATGCCAACCCACCATGAATGGGAGAACCTGGAATGGGAGAACCTGGCGTGGCAGCCCACCAGGAATGGCAGAACCTGGAATGGGAGAACCTGGAATGGCAACCCACCATGAATGGGAGAACCTGGAATGGGAGAACCTGGAATGGCAGCCCACCATGAATGGGAGAACCTGGAATGGCAGCTCACCAGGAATGAGAGAACCTGGAATGGCAGCCCACCATGAATGGGAGAACCTGGAATGGGAGAACCTGGAATGGCAGCTCACCAGGAATGGGAGAACCTGGAACGGGAGCCCACCATGAACGGGAGCCCACCTGGAATGGGAGAACCTGGAATGGGAGAACCTGGAATGGGAGAACCTGGAATGCCAACCCACCATGAATGGGAGAACCTGGAATGCCAACCCACCTGGAGTGGGAGCCCATCTGGAATGGCAGCCCACCAGGAATGGGAGAACCTGGAATGCCAACCCACCAGGAATGGGAGAACCTGGAATGCCAACCCACCAGGAATGGGAGAACCTGGAATGGCAGCCCACCTGGATCTGTCATGCTCTGCTGGATTTGGGAGGAGCTGTGTGGTGGTTTGGCACCTGGAAGATCCCAGGATGGAGGGATAATAAGGATGGACACCCCAGATAACCTGGAAAATCCAGGAGCTCCTGCTGGAACTGGGACGTCCCAGTGGGGTTGTACTGGCAAGGGAAGGTCTGGAGATGACAATCCCAGAGATCCAGAGGGTGGTGAACTGCCCAGAGCCATCCAAAATCACGGGAAAGAATTCCCAGATGCAGGAAAAGGGCTGGGAATGCCTTGCCCAAGTCCTGACCTTGATGAGAGAACATCTGGGCTGCTGTGGGTGAGGAATTCTCCAGAGGGAAGGACCATGGCACCCTCTGGATGCCATCGTGCTGTTGGGCAGCACAGGAAGGAGGAGGAAAATCCAGGTTCTTCCAGAACATTCCAAGATCTTGCCATCAAGCAAAGGAAGAGCAGGGAATCTCCAAAGGAGATCCAGGTCTTGGGACTGGACACGGTGAGATCCATGGTCAGGTCTGGAAGAACTCTTGGAAAGGCCCAGCAGCTTCCCAGGCATGGCTTTGGTTCCAGCTTTGTTTATCTGCTCTGGAGTTAGCACAGAGCCAGAAAATTCCATGCTATTTATAGGGACAGATCAGGAAATTGTCCTTTTGGAATTTCCTTTTGGATGAGCCTTCTGTGTAACGGGAGGAATCCCCTTCTGCCTTCTCCTGAGGCTCCTGGAAAAAGGGAGGCTTCACAAGGACCTTGAGGGTCTCCACAAATCCCTGACAGGGAAGGGGGAGTTGGGATCTGATCCCAGGGAATAACAGGATAAGAGGGAACGGCCTCAGGCTGTGCCAGGGGAGGCTCAGGTTGGGCACCAGCAGGAATTTCCCCATGGAAAGGGTGCTCAGGCCTTGGAAGGGCCCAGGGAGGTTTGGAGTCCCCATCCCTGGAGGTGTCCAAGGAATTCCTGGATGTGGCACCCAGTGCCAAGGCGGGCATTGGGCACAGCTTGGACTGGATGATCCCAAAGGTGTTTCCAGCCGGGATAATCCCAGGATTCTGTGCTGGTACAGGTTCCTTGTCCTTTTCCTCCATGCAGGAATTCTTGCTCTGTGCTCTCATTCAGGCTCTGCAAACACCAGGGAGAGTTTAAAATCCAGAACTTTCCATTTCTCCATCCGTATTGGGAAGGCTGGAAAATGGAGGCAGGAAGTTGAAGGGGAAAGCAAGGAAGGCGTCGTTCGGCTTTTGTGTTGTGCTCCGAAGTTCTGGGATTGCCCTTCCCAGGGATCAGCTGGGAATGTTCTCCTGGAGAAGGGAGAGCTCCAGGGGGACCTCAGAGCCTGAAGGAGAGCGGGAGTGGGACTTGGGACATGAGGGATGGAGGGATGGGATGCAGGGAATGGCTCCAGATAGGAAAAGTGGAGATTGGGCTGGGATCTTGGCAAGGAATTCCTGGCTGGGCTGGAATTCCCAGATTTGCTGGGGCTGCCCCTGGATCCCTGGCAGTGCCTAAGGCCAGGTTGGACATTGGGGCTTGGAGCCACCTGGGACGGTGGGAGGTGTCCCTGATCTGGGGGCGGGATTGGATGGGATTTAAGCTCTTTTCCCACCCAAACCATTCCATGATTTCCATTCGGTGTCACTGTGGCAGCCCCAGCTCGGAGCCCGGTCCCTACTGTGGTGTCCCTGTCCCAGCAGCGGCGCCTCCGAGGCTCTGACGCTTCCCAGGCAAAGCTGCCTGGAGGAGGAAGGTGAGGCTCTCCCTGATATCTCCAGACCATTGTTTCCTCCATCTTGGCATTTCCTTTGGAGCATTTCCAGCATTTCCTTTGGAAAGGTCACTCGGGAGCTCCTTGTCCGCAGCCCTTCCTAGAATCCCAGACTGGTTTGGGTGGGAAGGGACCTCAGATCCCATCCAGTGCCACCCCCTGCCATGGATGGGGACATTTTCCATAGACCAGGCTGCTCCAAGTCTTTCCCAGCCTGGATCCCATCCCTGAGGTTTGCACAGGTGAGTTGGTATCCCCGATCCTGCTCCCAGCTGTCCGTGTGAGATGCAGCACCTGGAAATACCTGGAGAGGTAAAAACTCATCCTGTGGGAGTTCTGGTTTTTTTTCCTCTCCTTTGGGGGGTTCCTGGTCCGTGGAATTAAGGTTGGTGGTGTTCCAGATTTGCTCTGCTGATCCGTTTGAGGTTGTCCTGCTGATGGGTGGCTTTGACAGTGTTCCTTCTCCAAGTGCTTCCCACAGGGATGGGCTCAGAGGGAATTTTTGTCCTCCAGTGCTGGGAATTCTGGAGAAAACGCAAACAGAAAGGCAGGAAGTGGCTCGGGGAATGTTGGTTGACATTTGTTTGGAAACCCTCTGGAACAAACTTGGCTTCGCATGCAGCTCCTGTTGAAAAATCTGGTTTAATTTATGGAGGGAGGAGGAATATTGGGTGAGAGGCCAGAATTTTGGGAATGCTGTCTGGTGGGAATCTGGTTATTGTTTTCTTGAAGAGGATTAATAGGATTCATGTTTCTCCTGAGCCTGAACAGTTTGTACTCGGTTCAAATTAAATAATTCCTCAAAAAAATTCACACCCAGATGGGAGCAAACTCCGGGAATTGTGCTGGAAAATCCTCCTCTCCTGCACCTGTCAGGTTTGGTCATTCCCTGTGAGGTTTATTCCTTGAGCTTTGATCTCAGTGTGAACCACTGCTCGTGGAAAAACTTCCAGCTGGAGTCGACTTCCACGAGCTTGGAAAACAAAACCCCGTGACGGCATCGGCGAGACGAGAGCCTCGGCACCGCGGGAACTCAGCGCGGAGCTCCGGGAACGGCTGGGAAAACTCCTGGAAAACCTGCGAGAAGAGTCCAGCTCCAGGAGACAACAGATGGACAAGGGGGAAATGAGGAATTCCCGGGTTTGCAGTTTTCCTGGTTTGGGCTGGGACAGGGTTGGGAGTTTTGCAGCTGCTGCTCCGGCGGTGCCGTGTTCGGGGTTGGGAACGGGGATGGAGCTGGGAACGCGCTGATGTTGTGGCCGCTGCTTTGTCCTCGCCCTAAATCCAGAATTCCCGGTGTCCTCGCTCGGTCTCCGAGGAGCTGCACGGGGACTTGGCCGCTCTTTGATGTTGCACTGATCTCGGTCTCCATCCCTGACCTGCTTGGACGGGGCTTGGAGCGCTCTGGGATAACGGGAGGTGTGGGAATGGGAATGGCAGGAGATGGAATGGGATGGGCTTTAGGGTCCCTTCCAGCCCAAAGCCCTGTGTGATTCTCTCTCCAGAACTCTGTGCTGTTTCGTTTTCCTCTCCCTGTATTTGTACCTTCTTTTCCCACCACACAGCACCAAATTCTCAGTGATTTCACCCAAACCAAGCCCCACTTCCATTGACCACGGTGCTTTTTGTGTGGAGATTTTTTGTCGCTGTTCCTGTACGATTTTACTCCTCTCTGTTTCCAACCCTTTCTATTTAAGCTCTCGGAGAGATTGGATACTTTCTACCCACAGAATTCCAGCCTCGTCCCACCCTGCGAATTCTTGCAGGGTTTGCTCTTCACCCATGGGAGCGCTCATGGGAGTGTCCTCCTGGAAACCGCTCCGGCCTCGGCTCCGCTCCACCCAGCTGGAACTGCTGGGAGTGCTCCACCTAAACGGTTCCACTTCCAGCTCATCCCTCGTCACCCTTCCGACAGGGGGGCTTCACGCTTTGCCTTGCTGCTCCTAAAATTATTAATTGTAATTAAATCCAAACTCTGTTGTCACAAAGAAGTGAAATGGCAGGTTTTAAGCAATGCTGTTGCAAGTGTCACCACCGGTTGTGTTCCCTGTGGCATCCAGTTCGTTGGGTTAAGCTTGTTAATCAGCTGTTTGATTGATTAATCACCTGTTCTCTATATTTAAGATTTTAAACAGTGAAAGAAAACGTTTTTTTTTGTGAATTATGAGTGCTTTAAACTGTGGTGCAAATCCCGCTTCCGTGCCTCGGGTTGCTTTTCTCCCCGTCCTAGAAGCCGCTGTGAGCAGATGCCAAAGATGACCCATCTAATCCTTGTCTTTTAACTTGCAGCTTTGTGTTGTTCTTGGAAAGTTTCGCTCCACTTGTGAATTCCCTGAACCTTGGCCTTGCCAGCCCCCTTGTGTTGGGCCCTCCTCCTTTTCAGCTTGCCCAAATTAAGACCCACTTGGCTCTCCAGCGCTTGGCTGCCGGCGGCGGGCGGGCGCCTCCCCACGCTGGCGTCCGCCAGGCATTGCTGAAAGACGCAATGTTTAGCCCCAGAGGAACCTTGCCCCCGAGGCCCAGAGGACCCAACCCGGCGGGCACCAAACCCCCGGCAGCTTTCAGGGCCGGAGGCGCGGCGGGGCCGCCCAGGAAAGCCGCGCCCGCGACGCCCCAAGGAGCGCCCCAGAGATTCTCGGGGCAGGAGTGGACGGGTTCGCAGAGGATCAACGTCCGCGTCACGCTGCACAGGGCCGATCCCAGGAAAGTCAAGGAGAAGAGCGGCCTGCACCAGGAGCAGAAGGGAGACCCGCGTGCCACTCGCTGGGATGGCGGCCCCTGCCCCGCCGGCACCGCCGGGCCGAAGCCGCCCGGCCCGGCGCCGGTCCTGGAGCACAACTCCAACCCTCAGAACCGCTACACGCCCGAAAGCGCCTCCAGCATTTTAGCGAGCTTCGGGCTGTCCAACGAAGACCTGGAGGAGCTGAGCCGCTACCCCGACGACCAGCTGACACCCGAGAACATGCCGCGGATCCTGCGGGAGATCCGCATCCGGAAGATGGGCCACGCCGTGCCCGGCCTGCACGCTCCGAGCCGGGGGGAAGAGCCGGTGGGCGAGAGCAGCGGCACCGCCGTCAAGAGCAAAGTGATCGACTACGGCCACGCCAGCAAGTACGGCTACACCGAGGACCCGCTGGAGATCCGCACCTACAACCCCGAGGCGCTGCCCGAGGAACCGCTGGAAGCGCGCGTCTTCAATCCCGAAAGCTCGAGCGCGGAGAGCCGGGAAGAATTCCAGCGGGAGCAGAGCGTGCCGGTGGCCGTCCCGCCGCCCAACGTGCCGTGCAACCCCGTGTTCCCGGCCGAAGACCTCATCAAGCTGCCGGCCTTCCCCGCCGACTCCTCGCCCGCTCCGTCGTTTTTCCCGGCCGAGCCGCCGGCCAAGGTGCCGGTGCTGTGCAGCGCCGCGCCCGCCGCGCTGCCGGTGGTGAAGCCGGCGTCCCAGCCGCCCATGCCGCCGGTGCTGCCGCCCATCCTGCCGGCGCTGCTGCCCACGCCGCTGCCGCAGCCCATGCTGCCCCCGGTGATGCCGCCGCTGGTCCAGCCGCCCGTGTCCCAGCACGTGTTGCCGCCCTTGACGCCGCCGCCCTTCTCGGCCGGGCTCCTGGCCGCCATCAGCCAGCACGAGCAGAAGCAGCGCGACGCCGGCAGCGCCCATCCCGGGCCCAGCGCCCATCCCGGGCCCAGCGCCCATCCCGGGCCCAGCGCCGCCGGCGGGGCCTCGGCGGGACACAAGCCCTACCACAAACCCTTCCACGCGCCGGCACAGGAGCCCATCAAATCCCCGTTCGGGGTGGTGAAGGCGTCCTGGCTGCCCGTGTTCCCGGAGCAGAAGAGCAAACGCCTGCCCACCCCGTCCATGATGAACGACTACTATGCCACGTCGCCGCGAATATTCCCACATTTGTGTTCTCTGTGTAACCTTGAATGCACTCATATGAAGGTGAGTGGCTTTCCCAGATTATTCCCTAAGCGTGTGTACTCGGCACCTTTTCCCTGGGAATTCCGTGGATTGGGATGCTGGTCGCCAAGTTTGAGTGTTGGGAATGGTGCTAGAAATGATTGTAACGGCGTGTTCTGCTCCCAGTTGCATTTCAGACTTGCTTTACGTGTTGATTATTATTTTTTTTTTCCAGTATTGAAATGTTTTTTGACTTTGCAGCGGGTGTCAAACAACAAAACAAACCTCGAGCAGCGGAGTGAAATATTAATGTTGTGTGGGGGGACTCAGATCGTGTCTGGGGGTGGGTGAGATGTCCATGTGTTCATTCCCCCCCTCCTCCTCCTCCTCCTCCAAACTCTGCCTGAAAACAAAAGAGCCCATTTAGAACCCGAAATTTCATCTTCCAAATCCGCTCTGTGCGACAACGCTGGATATTCCAGAGGCTGGCTGGGGGCGACGCGAAAAATGCGTCCCTTCATCCCACCGGGCTCTCAGCCTTGGAGGAAATCACAGTTTGGGCTTTGAAGGAAAAAATAAAGGGAGAAAATGGTGGATACTGGGAGATAAAAAATGTTTTGGAAGCTGTGGGTTTTCCTGGAAAAGCCCAAGGTTTGATCCATCAAAAATATTGGAGAAGGTGATATAAAAACCCAGAATAATTCATTAATAGTTGTTTAACGTGTTTGAATTGCAAAGTGTGGAGAGGCTGCGGGGGAGGGATTTTTGTAATTTGGCAAAATCCTGGAGATTTTAGGCTCTGTTTGCTGTGAATTAAAAATCTGGCTGAAAATGGGGATGGCTTTGTTAGGAAAAAAACCAGAAATTCCCAAACCCTTTTCCACAGGAGGCGCTGAGGGCCAGGGAGATGGGCAGCTGGAAATAGGGAGAGAAGGATGAATTTAAATAAAAATGGGTAAAATTGAACAGGAAAATGAAAGCGGGGGGCTGTTAACAAAGGGAAAAAGCAATTTGGGAAAAGGGAATGAATTTATATGGGAATTGTTAGCGCCTTTAAGGAGGGAAATGTTGTCACTAAAAATCTGTTGGCCAATCAACTCTGGCTGAGAGTTTTGGGGGGGATTAAAGGTGGTGAGATCTCGTCCTGGTGGCCCTGGGACGGCATGTGTTCCCAGGAATCCTGATCCTACTGCAGGATCCCACTCCCAAATGTGCTCCCTGTCCTTCAGCCCTGGCCTGGATCCCCTTCCTTCGGGAAGCGTTTGGTGTTTGTCTCCCAGGGGCTCAGGAGACCTCCCAGGACCAGCCCTGGTGCAGAAGAACCACAAGAGTTTGGGAGTTTTATCCCAAAAAATAAAACCTCAATGAAGAAATGTGCAGCTGGTGTATCCATGGATTGCAGAGATCGAAGAATTCCTCTCAGTTCCAGCTCTGCAGTTCAGCAAACCTGGTTGGTTTTGGGTGCTTGGAGGTGACCTGGACATTCAAGATTTGTCTTCCCAACCATTCCCTGGCTGTCCTGGGAGAGCTGGATGGGGCCTCAGCTTGGGAGAGCCACCAGACCTGGTGATTCCCAGGATTCCCCAGGACCTGAGGCGTTTGATGCTGTCCCGGGTGGCATGGCTGTCCTTGGCCTGGAGCAATGGATTTCATGGATGGAGGAGCATCCAAGCCTGGATGGTGGCACTTGGAGCAGCCACCCTGACATTGGGATTGGCGTCATCCAGCGTCTCCAGCGGTGACAGGGACACCGGGACCGGCCACCCTCGGCATGGTGAAGGTGACACCGAGCTCTGCACCCGGAGGGGTTTCCTTGGAGAGGTGGGGCCATCCCAACCCCATGAGGCCCAGCAAGGGCAGGAGCTCCCGGGGCAGGACAATCCCAGCACAGATCCAAGATGGGACGAGGACGATTGGAGCAGCTCTGGGAGAAGGACTTGGGGTGTTGGGGATGGGAAGCTCCAAATGTCCTGGACGGGTCCCTGTGCCCTGGGCTGATCCCACAGCACGGGCAGCAGGAAGGGTGGGAATTCTGCCCAGGTGAGACCCCACCTGCAGAGCTGCCTCCAGCTTTGGGGCAACACCAGCAGGACCTGGAGCAGATCCAGAGGAGGCCATGGAGATGCTCTGGAGCCAGGCTGGGAGAGCTGGGAATGCTCCCCTGGAGAAGGGAAAAATCCAGGGAATGCTCAGAGTGCCTGCAGGGGCTCCAGGAGAGCTGGAGAGGGGCTGGGGACAAGGCCTGCAGGGACAGGAGCCAGGGAATGGCTCCCACTGGGAAAGGGGAGATTGGGCTGGGATCTTGGCAAGGAATTCCTGCCTGGGCTGGAATTCCCAGATTTGCTGGGGCTGCCCCTGGATCCCTGGCAGTGCCCAAGGCCAGGCTGGATGGATTTGGGTTCACCTGGGATTGGGGAAGGTGTCCCTGCCCATGGCAGGAGTGGGAATGGGATGGGATTTAAGGTCCCTTCCCACCCAAACCATTCCAGGATTCTGGGATAACAGAGCTGACACTGGATGAAGGTGAAGGTGCCCAACGAGGGAAACCTTTTCTATCCCACATTTGAAGACCCCAAAACCAAAATTTTAGTGATGGATTCTGAGCTCGGGCTGTTGGTGCTGAGCTCCCTTTTCCCATTAGTTTTTCACGGTTTTTTCATGGTTTTTCCATGGATTTTTTAATCAACTCTTGGATTGACTCGTTCTGGATCCGACCACTCCGCGTTGCCCATGGGAAGAGAATCCCAGCCCCTGGAATATGAAACCCAGAGGTTCCCACCTCACCTGGATGTGGGACGTTCATCCCAACATTGTCCCTCCAACTTGGCTGTGCCAAAACTCTGGGAGCTGAACTTTCCCTGGGAAAAACAAAAAACCAAAACATCCTGGATGTCATTTTTTCAGATTTCTGATACATTTTAAGGTGGTTTGTTTGGTGGTTTGTTTTTTTTTTTTTGTTAGAAGCCACAAGTTTTAGTCTTTCCCCCCTGCATCCAGAGTTTTTTTATGGAAAATGCATCGTTTGAAGCAGGCAGGTCCGAAATATTGGGAATTTGTGGGAAAAAGTGGTGGAAATCTGTGGAGGTGTCCGCGGAAGGTGGGTTTGGGGCTGCAGCAGAATTTGACAGATTTGGGCTCGTGTTGGTGTCGGGCAGGAAGGGCCATGGTGAGAGGCTGGACTCTGATCCTGGGGAACATTCCTGTGGGATCCTCTGTGAGGAGCAGCCACACCAAGCTGGATTTTAGGGCGTTAAAATCAGAATTTCAGGCAACATTTGATGCTTGGGCCAGGTGTTCCTAAAAATCTTTGTGTCCTGGGTGTTTTTTTTTTTAGGGCAAAATTCCCAATTCTGCTTTGGGATGGGCGGAGTCTGACCCCCCTGCTGTCCCTTTTAATTCTGATTTCCCAAATCCTCAAAAAATCTCGAAGGATTTTAGGGATATTCCGTGGAGCAGCTTCGTTTTCAGCTCAGAATCGCATCCCGTGGGAATAACAAAGGGAGATCTGTGGGATTCCTCCTTCTCCGGACACTTGGCGTCTCGGATGGAGCAGATCTCTTGGAATAACAATTCCTTCATCCTCAGTCCCACCACATCTGGAGTGAAGTGGATTTGAAACGTTCCCAGCACAATGGGATGGGATTTATCCTTATCTTTATCCACTTCTGTTCCCCACATCCTGTCAAAGTTGGGGGCGACGCCTCCTCGGACCCAGAATTTGCGAAATCCTTGGGATTTTCTGTTTTCCATGAAGATTTGCACCCAGAGTTCTTTTACTGGACACTTCACTCCGCCACCTTCTGCTTCCAGGATTTCCTGGGTGTGATCCATGGGTGAGAGGAGGTTGGGATGGAATTAGGGAAGGTGGGAATGGAGGAGTTCATTCAGATGGAATTTTTTTCTTCTCACCAGGAATTATGGGAAGGGATCCTGTAATTTTAGGGGAAGGATTTCGTTGGATCCCAGGAGAAATCTTGGCTGTTCCATCCCTGGAATGTCCAAATCCAGGTTGGATGGGGCTTGGAGCAACCTGGGATCATGGGATCACCTTTGGGTTCCCTTCCAACCCAGCCATTCCAGGATGGTTCCATGGGCAGTGGAATATTCCTGAAGAGTGGGGAAGGCCAGGAATGAGGCAAAAAGGAGGAAATTCCATAAATCCAGAGGGTTTTGGATTCTGTGGACAGTGGAATATTCCCAAAGAGTGGAAGAGTTCGAAATGAGGCAAAAAGGAGGAAAATCCATAAATCCAGAGGGCTTTGGCTGGTGAGGACCTGGCAAGGAGAAGAAGATTCCCAAAAGTCTTGGATCAGCAGCTGGAGGGATTTGGGACCAAAACCCCCTCCTTGGCACCGTGGAATTGGAATTCTGGGAGTAAAATCCCCTCTGGCACCATGGAATTGGAATTTCGGGAGTGAAATTCCCTCTGGCACCATGGAATTGGAATTCTGGGAGTCAAATTCCCTCTGGCACCATGGAATTGGAATTTCGGGAGTCAAATTCCCTCTGGCACCATGGAATTGGAATTTTGGGAGTCAAATTCCCTTTTCATTCCCACCAAGTTTTCCTTGAGGAGCAGCTTTGGTTTATCCTGGTTAAATTCAAACCTGGAAAAATCCAGAGCCTTGGGAATGGGATTGCTTAGGGGACGGTCTGGAATTAGGGAAAACCAGCTTGGAATGCTGAAATCGCTGCTTTTTATCCCCATGGGAATCATTCCATCATCCTGACTCCTCAGATCCATTATTTTATATTAATTATTCCGTGTTTGATTGGATTTTACGATCTCAGAGCAGCTGGAAGTTGGATTTTTTCCCCCACGGATATTTCATTGTTATCATTGCTGATGTTCCACCTTGAAGAATTCCAGAGTTTTCCAAGGAATATCCCTTCTCCATAGAAAACTGCCTTCCTTTTTTTTGTTTATTCCCAGCTCCCTGTCAACATTCCCAGCTAAACCAGAGTTTGGGCATTTTTACATGGAATTAAATCCCACTTTGATCAGGTTTTTTAAACGATGAGCGAGCGTGGAAAACACCCCGGGGCTCTGGGATGGCCTTTGAGCCGTGACGTGATGGGAACTGAGCATTCCCAGAGCTCCAGGCACGGGAATTCCAGCCTGGGAATGAGCTTGGATGTGGAGATGCCACATGTTGAGGGGAGCTGGAATTGCCCATGGGTGCCACAGCAAATCGTGCATTTATTCCCCTTGAATTCCCATTTTTGTTTTTTTGGAGCAGCCTCCGGTGATCCACGGTGCTGCTGCCATATCCCCTTCGTTAACCAGTGAATTAATTGATTTAATGAACTGATTGAACGAATTGATTTAATCATTTAATTAATTGGTTGATTGGAGGAGTCGGTTTGAGTGGGGCTTTTGTTGTGGAGCAGTGATAATCGGCCTTTGGCCTCCTGCCTGAATTCCATGGGAATTTGGCTTTTCCCAGGTAACCAAGGGCTGGGGAGTGGAAATCCAGCCCCGAGGGATTGGGGTGATCCCAGGGGTTTCCACCCCGATCCCACCGTTCCCAATGTTCTCTGTTCCCCAGGACTGGATCCTGCACCAGAACAACCCCGACCACCTCGAGAGCTGCCGCAGGCTGCGCCAACAGTAAGGGACACGCCGGGGACACGCCGGGGATCCGCTGGGGATCTGCTGGGGATCTGCTGGGAATCCACTGGGAATTCATTGGGAATTGCCAGGGACATGCCGGGGACACGCTGGGGATCCACTGGGAATCCATTGGGAATTCATTGGGAATTGCCAGGGGCACGCTGGGGATCCATTGGGAATCTGCTGGGGATCCATTGGGAATTGCCAGGGACCCATGCGGAATCCATTGGGAATCCATTGGGAATTACCAGGGATCCAGTGGGGATCTGCTGGGGATCCATTGGGAATTGCCAGGGACCTGCTGGGGATCCATTGGGAATCTGCCGGGGATCCACTGGGAATTCATTGGGAATTGCCAGGGACACGCCGGGGATCCATTGGGAATTGCCAGGGATCCATTGGGAATCCATTGGGAATTGCCAGGGATCCATTGGGAATTGCCAGGGATCCTCTGGGGATCCATTGGGAATCCATTGGGAATTGCCAGGGATCCAGTGGGGGATCTGCCGGGAATCCATTGGGAATTGCCAGGGATCCCGTGGGAATCCTTTTGGAATCTGCCAGGGATCCATGGGGAATCCACTGTGGAATCCATTTGGGATCACTTGGGATCCACTGGGAATCAGTTGGGGACCCACTGGGATTGCACTGTTTGATCCATGTGGGATCCATTGGGAATCAATTTGGGATCCATTTGGAATCCACTGAGGTTCCATTGGGAATGCACTGGGAATCAATTTGGGATCTGCCAGGGATTGCACTGGGGGATCCATTTGGGATCAATTGGGAATCCCCTGGGGATCTGCCAGGAATCTGTTGGGAGCCCATTGGGGATCCACTGGGAATTCACTCGGGACCCACTGAGAATCCACTTTGGGATCCATTGGGAATCCACTTGGGGATCCACTTGGGGATCAATTTGAATCAATTGGGAATCCACTGGGGATCAATTGGGAATCCACCAGGCATCCACTGTGTAATCCATACAGGATCCATTGGGAATCCATTGAGGAATCCATTTGGGGACCCACGGGGGATCTTTTTGGGATCTACTGGGAATCAGTTGGGAATTCACTGGGGACGCATTGGGAATCCACTGTGGAATCCATTGGGGATCTTTATTTAGATCCACTGGGAATAAGTTGGGAGCTCACTGGGAATCCATTGAGGATCCATTTGGGATCCACTGAGAATCACGGAATGCTGGAGAGGGACCTTAAATCCCAACAATTCCACCCCATCCATGGGCAGGGACACCTCCCACCATCCCAGGTGGATCCAAATCCATCCCAACCTGGCCTTGGGCACTGCCAGGGATCCAGGGGTTGGGAATTCCTGGGATTCCCTGGGAATTCCAGCCCAGGCAGGAATTCCTTGCCAAGATCCCAGCCCAATCTCCCCTTTCCCAGTGGGAGCCATTCCCTGGCTCCTGTCCCTGCAGGCCTTGTCCCCAGCCCCTCTCCAGCTCTCCTGGAGCCCCTCCAGGGGCTCTGAGCATTCCCTGGAATTTTCCCTTCTCCAGGGGAACATTCCCAGCTCTCCCAGCCTGGCTCCAGGGCAGAATCCTGGAATTGTGCTGGGAGTGACCCTAAATCCCCTCCATTCCCACCTTTCCCTATCCCAGGTGGATCCAAGCCCTGTCCAGCCTGGCCTTGGACATTCCAGCATTTCCCTGGATTCTCCCCCCCCAATCCCAAAAAACCTTTGGGATTTCAGACACCCCATGGGCTCTAATCCTGAACCATCCCACAATCACAGCTCCCCTCTGCAATCCCTCCGAGTTTTCCCTGCAATTTCCCCTTTTCCAGGTGAACATTCCCAGTTCTCCCAGAGCCAAAGGGGCTCCAAAATCCTGGAATGCTTTGGGGTGGGAGGAACCTCCAATCCCATCCAGGGACATTCCCAAGCAGGAATCAACACTTGGTGCTTTTGGGGTCCCAGATGGGAAAATTTATCCGGGGGGAAAAAAAAAAAAATCCCTTTTTTTTTGTTTTTTTGGGAATTTTGGCTTTTCCAGTGACATTTTTCCATTTTTCCCTTTGGCACTGACAGATATCCCGAGTGGAACCCTGAGGCTCACTCCTCCAGCAGGTACCTCGTGCTTTTCATTTCTTCCCTTAATTACTCATAATTAATAATTAATTTTAACCTTTTCATTTCCCTGCTTTGCCCTTTCCAACCCCCCTCCACGAGGTCACATTTTTATCAGAAAACTTCAGGACATTTTCATGGGATTTTGTCTCAAATTCCACGGAATTCTGAGCTGGTTTGGGTTGGAGGGACCTTAAATTCCACATATTTTTATCCAATTTTTTTTTTTCCATTTATTTTCAAATTTGTTTCCAGGTTTTTCCATTATTTCTGGGTTTTTTTGATTTTTTTTTCCCAGTTTTTCCCAGTTTATCTAATTTAGTCCAGCTTTGTCCATTTTTCCCAGTTTCTCCATTTTTTTCCACTTTTATCCCATTTATTCCAGTTTAATCCAAATAAATCCATTTTTTCCATTTTACTCAGTTTTCTCAATTTCTTTCCATTTCTTTCCAGTTTTGTAAATTTTTTTCCATTTTTTCCAGTTTAGTCCTGTTTTTTCCAGTTTTATCCCTTTTATTCCAGTTTAATCCATTTGGTTCAAGTTTTGTCCAGCTTTTTCCAGTTATGTCCATTTTTCCCAGCTTCTCAATTTTTTTTCCATTTTCATTTTTTCTTCCTTTTTTCCTTTTTTTTCCCATTTTTCCTTTTTTTCCATTTTCCCATTTTTTTCATTTTTTCCATTATTTCCTTTTATTTTTTCCAATTTTTTCCCACTTTTTTCCAGTTTTGTCCCTTCCAGTTTGATCCTGTTAAGTCTCATTTACTCAGTTTTTCCCAGTTTTTCCAGTTTTATCCATTTTTCCCAGTTTTTCTAGTTTAGTCCAGATCTGTCCAGCATTTTCCCAATTTTTTCCTCATTTTCCCTTTTCCCCACAAATCTCATTTCCCAAATCCCCTTTTTCCCCAAATCCCCTTTTCCCATATTCAGTTTAATCAGATTTTTTCCCAGTTTTTTCCCAGTTTTTTCCCAGTTTTTTCCCAGTTTTTTCCCAGTTTTTTCCCAGTTTTTTCCCAGTTTTTTCCCAGTTTTTTCCCAGTTTTTTCCCAGTTTTTTCCCAGTTTTTTCCCAGTTTTTTCCCAGTTTTTCATCAGTTTTTTCCCAGTTTTTCATCAGTTTTCCCCCAGTTTTTCCCCAGTTTTTAATCAGATTTTCTGTAGTTTTTAATCAGTTTTTCATCAGTTTTTCCCCAGTTTTTCCAGTTTACTCCACATCTGTCCAGTGTTTCCCATTTTGTTTCTCATTTCTTCCTTTCCCCAATCCCCCTTTCCCCAAATTAGTTTGGGGAGTTTTTCCCCAGTTTTAATCACTTTTTTCCCAGTTTTTAATCAGTTTTTTCCCATTTTTTCCCTGTTTTCCGCCAGTTTTTCATCAGTTTTTCCCCAAATTTTCATCAGTTTTTCCTCCATTTTTTCTGAGTTTTTCCCCAATTTTTCATCAGTTTTCCCCCAGTTTTTATCACTTTTTTCCCAGTTTTTCATCAGTTTTTTCCCCACTTTTTAATCAGTTTTTCATCAGTTTCCCCCCAGTTTTCCATCAGTTTTCCTCCAGTTTTTCCCCATTTTTCCCCGAATTTTTAATCAGTTTTTCATCAGTTTTCCCCCAGTTTTTCCCCCAGTTTTTTCCCCAGTTTTTCATCAGTTTTTCCCCAGTTTTTAATCAGTTTTTCCCCATTTTTCCCCAGTTTTTAATCAGTTTTTAATCAGTTTTTCATCAGTTTTTCATCAGTTTTTCCACAGTTTTTCTCGTTTAGTCCAGATTTGTCCAGTGTTTCCCCGTTCTTTATTTCCTCCTTTCCCCAGAAATCTCATTTCACCTTTTCCTTAAATCCCCTTTATTCCATATTCAGTTTAATCAGTTTTTTCCCAGTTTTTCCAGTTTACTCCAGATCTGTCCAGTGTTTCCCATTTTGTTTCTTGTTTCCTCCTTTCCCCAATCTCCCTTTCCCCAAATTAGTTTGGGGAGTTTTTTCCCAGTTTTTAATCGGTTTTTCCCCAGTTTTGCCCCAGTTTTTAATCAGATTTTTCCCAAAATTTTTTCCTAGTTTTTCCCCAATTTTTCATCAGTTTTTCCTCCAGTTTTTTCCCAGTTTTTCCCAGTTTTTAATAAGATTTTTCCCCAGTTTTTCCCCAGTTTTTTTCCAAGTTTTTTCCAAGTTTTTTCCCAGTTTTGCATCAGTTTTTTCCCAGTTTTTTATCACTTTTTTCCAGTTTTTAATCAGTTTTTTCCCCACTTTTTAATCAGTTTTTCATCAGTCTTTCCCCAGTTTTTCGTCACTTTTTCCCCAGTTTTTAATCAGTTTTCCTCCAGTTTTTCCCCCCAGTTTTTCATCAGTTTTTAATCCGTTTCCCCCAGTTCCCCCCAGTTTTCCCAGTTTGCTCCATCTGCCCGGCGTTTCCCGGTCTGTCTCTCATTTCCCCTCTCTCTCTCTCTCTGTGTCTGTCTGTCCGTGTGTCTGTCCGTGTGTCTGTCCGTGTGTCTGTCTGTCTGTGTGTCCGTGTGTGTGTCCGTCTGTCCGTCTGTCCGTGTGTCTCTCCGTGTGTCCGTGTGTCTGTCCGTCTGTCTGTGTGTCCGTCTGTCCGTGTGTCCCTGTGTCTGTCCGTGTGTCCATCTATCCGTATGTCCGTGTGTCTCTCCATGTGTCCGTGTGTCTGTCCGTGTGTCTGTCCGTGTGTCTGTCCGTGTGTCCGTGTGTCTGTCCGTGTGTCCTTGTGTCTGTCCGTGTGTCCGTCCGTGTGTCCGTGTGTCCGTCCGTGTGTCCGTGTGTCCGTCCGTGTGTCCGTGTGTCTGTCCGTGTGTCTGTCCGTCTGTCCGTGTGTCTGTCCGTGTGTCTGTGTGTCTGTCCGTGTGTCTGTCCGTCTGTCTGTCTGTCTGTCCGTGTGTCCGTGTGTCCCTGTGTCTGTCCGTGTGTCCGTCTCTCTGTCCGTGTCTCTGTCTGTCCCTGTGTCTGTCCGTGTGCCCGTCTCTCTGTCCGTCCGTCCGTCCGTGTGTCCGTCCGTCCGTGTGTCCGTCTGTCCGTGTGTCTGTCCGTCTGTCCGTGTCTCTGTCTGTCCGTGTGTCCGTCTGTCCGTGTGTCTGTCCGTCTGTCCGTGTCTCTGTCTGTCCGTGTGTCCGTCTGTCTGTCCGTGTGTCCGTGTGTCCGCTCAGGCATGCCGCTGACCGCAAGGAGAACCGCACCCCCCGCCGCCGCTCGGCCTCCCCGCCCAGCCCCTCCCGCCGCCGCTCCCGGGCCCCGCCGCTGCCGCCGCCGCCGCCGCCTCCGGGCTCCGCGCGCCGCCGCCGCTCCCGCTCCCGCAGCCCCGGGCGGCTCCGGCGGCCGCGCTCCCGCAGCCCCGGCGGGCGGCACCTCCCGCGGCCCCGCTCCCGCTCCCGCTCCCGGCCGCGGAGCCTGGCCCGGGGCAGCCCCCGGCCCCGCCGCTCCGACAGCGCCGAGCGCGCCCGCAGCCGCCCCAGCCGCGCCTCCGAAGGTCCCTGCGCGAACCGGGCCGGGCGGGGATCCCGGGGATGGCGGGGATGGCGGGGCGGGGATCCCGGGGATGGCGGGGCGGGGATCCCGGGGATGGCGGGGATGGCGGGGATCCGGGGCGGGGATCGCGGGGATGGCGGGGATCCCGGGGATCCCGGGGATGGCGGGGATCCGGGGCGGGGATCGCGCCGAGGGGAGCCGGGAATTCCCGGGGATTTGTGGGATTCGCCAAGTTCTCTTCACTCACACAAAGGGGATCCGGGAAATTCTGTGGGGTTCCCGAAGTTTTCTTCATTCACACAATGGGGATTTTGGGGATTCTCTGGGGTTCCCGAAGTTTTCTTCACTGCCCACAAAGGGAATTTTGGGAATTCTGTGGGGTTTGCGATTTGTGGGGTTCCCAAAGTTTTCTTCACTCTCCCAAAGGGATTTTTGGGAATTCTGTGGGGATCCCAGAGTTTTCTTGACTCCCACAAAGGGGAATTTTGGGGATTCACAGCGATTCCCAAAGTTTATCCTCCCACAATGGGAATTTTGGGAATTCTATGGGATTCACAATTTGTGGGATTTGTAAAGTTCTCTTCACTCTCCCAAAGGGGATTTTGGGAATTCTGTGGGGTTCGCAAAGTTTATCCTCCCGCAAAGGGAATTTTGGGATTTCTGTGGGGTTCATGAAGTTTTCTTCACCCCAAATGGGAATTTTGGGGATTCTGTGGGGTTCATGAAGTTTTCTTCACACCCCACAAAGGGAATTTTGGGAATTCACGGCAAAAATTCCCAAAGTTTTCTTCATCTCCGGTTGGAATTTTGGGAATTCACTGGGATTCCTGAGGGTTTTTCCTGCCTGATCAAAATTTTGGGAATTCTCAGTGGGATTCCTGATGGGAATTTTGGGAATGCTCAGTGGAATTCCTGTTGTTTTTTCACTCCCAATGGGAATTTTGGGAATTCTATGGGATTCACGAAGTTTTCTTCACCCCCCAATGGGAATTTTAGGAATTCAGTGGAATTCCAAGATTTTCACCCCTAATTGGAATTTTGGGAATGCTCCGTGGGATTCCCGATGATTTTTTTTTTAATCCTTAGTTGGAATTTTGGGAATGTTTAGTGGGGCTCCCAATGGGAATTTTGGGAATGCTCTGTGGGATTCACGATGTTTTCTTCACCCTCCCAATGGGAATTTTGGGAATTCACTGGGGTTCCCAAAATTTATCCTCCTCCCCCAAAGGGAATTTTGGGAATTCAATGGGATTCTCAAATTTTCACCCCTAATTGGAATTTTGGGAATGCTCAATGGGATTCCCGATGGGAATTTTGGGAATGCTCAGTGAGATTCCCGATGATTTTTTCATCCCCAGTCAGAATTTTGGGAATTCTCAATGGGATTCCCAATGATTTTCTTCACCTCCTGTTGGAATTTTGGGAATTCACTGGGATTCACGATGATTTTTAGATCCCCAGTGGGAACTTTGGGATTGCTCAGTGGGATTCCCGAATTCTCACCCCTGATTTGGAATTTTGGGAATGCTCAATGGGATTCCCAAAATCTTTTTAAACCCAATGGGAATTTTGGGATTGCTCAGTGGGATTCCCAAATTTTCCCCCCTAACTGGAACTTTGGGAATGCTCAATGGGAATTTTGGGATTGCTCAGTGGGATTCCCAAATTCTCACCCCTGATTTGGAATTTTGGGAATGCTCAATGGGAATTTTGGGATTGCTCAGTGGAATTCCCAAATTTTCACCCCTGATTTGGAATTTTGGGAACGTTCAATGGAATTCCCAATGGGATTCCCAAAGTTTGGGGTTTTTTTTCCCACCCCCAAAGGGAATTTTGGGATTCCCAGGATTTTATTTTAGGGATAAATTCAAATCCTTGGGAATGCTCCAGCCAATAACCGACCTGTGGGTTCTCCGCAGCCTCGCAGCAGCCGGGCATTAATTAAGGACTAATTAAGGACTAATTAAGGACTAATTAAGGACTAATTAAAGCAGCCCCGAGCAGCGCAGGAAGGCTCCGAGCTCGTAAGTACTGCGGGCTCAGAGAGGAGCAGGCTCCCAAAGAATTCCCAGGAAATTCCCAGAGAATTCCCAGAGAATTCCCAAAGAATTAAAAAAAAAATTAAAAAATAAAAATTAAAAAAAAAAGAAATCCAAAAAAATTCCCCCAAAATTCCCATTTGATTCCCAAAAATACCCCCCCTACCAAAAAAAAAAAAAAATCCCAACAAATTCCTGGGTTTTTTTCCCAAAATCCGAAGAAATTCCAAAAAAATCCCTCAAAAATTCCCCAAAATTGCCATTTTTCCCAAAAATATAAATTAAAAAAAAAATTGAAAATCCCTTCCCCCCCCCAAAAAAAAATCCCCAAAACTTCCAAAAGAAATTTCCCAAAAATTCCCAAAAAATTCCCATTTTGTTCCCAAAATATTCCGAAAAAAATTCAAAATTGTTTTGAAAGGTTCCCATTTTTTCCCAAATTCCAAAAGAAATGCCAAAAAAAAAAATTCACAAGAAATTCCTGGTTTTTTTCCCCAAAATAAAAAAAAATCCTCAAAAATTAAAAAAAATCCCAAATAATTGCCATTTTCATCCCAAAAAAATCCCCAAAAATTCTCTTTTTTTCCCTAGAAATTTTTTTTAAATCCTGTTTTTTTCCCCCCAAAATCAAAAAAATCCCCAAAACGTCGCATTTTTCCCAAAATTCCCACAAAAATCCCCATTTTTTCCAAAATTTCCCCCAAAAAATCCCCCAAAATTCCCATTTTCCCAAAATTCCTGTTTTCCCCCCCAAAAAAATTCCCATTTTTTTCCAAAATTCCCAAAAAAGTTCCCTTAAAATTCTTTTTTTTCCAAAAAAAATCCCCAAAAGTTTCCATTTTTCTCAAATTCCCAAAAAATTCCCTAAAAATTCCCATTTTCTCAGAAAATAAATCCCCTAAATTCCCATTTTTGTCAAAAAGATCCCCCCAAAATTCCCATTTTTACCCAAAAATCCCCATTTTTCCCAAAATCCCCAAAAATCCCCAAAATTTCCCATTTCCCCCCCAAAATTCCCATTCTTTCACAAAATAAATCCCAAATAATTCCAATTATTGTCCAAAAAAATCCCCCAAATTCCCATTTCTTCCCCAAAATTCCCATTTTCCCCCCAAGATTCCCATATTTTCCCCCAAGATCCCCAATTTTTTACCAAAATTCCCAAAACATCCCCAAAATTCCCATTTTTTCCCAAAAAATCCCCATTTCTTCCCCCAAAATCCCCATTTCCCCCCAATCCCCATCAATCCCCATCAATCCCCATTTTTCCCCCAAATCCCCATTCCCCCAAAATCCCCATTTCCCCCAAATCCCCATCAAACCCCATTTCCCCCAAATCCCCATTTTCCCATCAGTCCCCATTTCCCCCCAAAATCCCCATTTCCCCCAATTCCCCATTCCTGTAATTCCCCATTTCCCCCAAATCCCCATCAATCCCTCAATCCCCATTTCCCCCAAATCCCCATTTCCCCCATCAATCCCCAAATCCCCATTTCCCCCAATTCCCCATTCCTGTAATTCCCCATCAATCCCCAAATCCCCATTTCCCCCAAAGTCCCCATTTTCCCCAAATCCCCATTTCCCCCATCAATCCCCATTTTCCCCCCATTCCCCCCAAATCCCCATTCCTCCAAATCCTTATTTTCCCCCATTTCTCCCCCCAATCCCCATTTTCCCCCATCAATCCCCATTTCCCCCAAATTCCCATTTTTCCCCCATTTCCCCCATCCATCCCCAATCCCCACTTCCCCCATCAATCCCCAAATCCCCATTTTCCCCATTCCCCCATCAATCCCCATTTTCCCCCATTTCCCCATCAATCCCCAAATCCCCATCAATCCCCATTTTTCCTCCATTTTCCCCCAAATCCCCATTTTCCCCCATTCCCCATTTCCCCCAATCCCCATTTTCCCCCAAATCCCCATTTTTCCCCCATCAATCCCCAAATCCCCATTCCCCCCAAATCCCCATTTTCCCCCCATTCCCCCCACCAATCCCCATCAATCCCCGTTCCCCCCCCAATCCCCATTTCCCCATTTTCCCCCACCAATCCCTCTCCCCTTTCCCCCATTTTCCCCCATTTTCCCCCATTTTCCCCCATTTCCCCCCCATTTTCCCCCCATTTCCCCCATTTCCCCCACCAACCCCTCTCCTTTCCCCCATTTCCCCCAATCCCCATTTTCCCCCATTTTCCCTCCCATTTTCCCCCCATTTTTCCCCCATTACCCCCCCATTTTCCCCCCATTTTCCCCCCATTTTTCCCCCATTTTTCCCCCATTTCCCCCCATTTTCCCCCCATTTTCCCCCCATTTTCCCCATTTTCCCCCACCAATCCCTCTCCCGTTTCCCCCATTTTTCCCCCATTTTCCCCCACCAATCCCCAATCCCCATTTCCCCCATTTTCCCCCAATTTTTCCCCCACCAATCCCTCTCTTGTTTCCCCCATTTTCCCCATTCCCCCCCAAATCCCCATTTCCCCAATCCCCATTTCCCCATTTTCCCCCACCAACCCCTCTCCCATTTCCCCCATTTCCCCCATCAATCCCCATTTCCCCCCCATTTCCCCCCCATTTTTCCCCAATTTTTCTCCCATTTTCCCCCATTTCCCCATTTTCCCCCATTCCCCCATTCCCCCCATTTCCCCCATCAATCCCAAATCCCCATTTTCCCCCACCAACCCCTCTCCCTTTCCCCCATTTTTCCCCCATTTTTCCCCCATTTTCCCCATTTTCCCCCCATTTTCCCCCACCAACCCCTCTCCCATTTCCCCCATTCCCCCATTCCCCCATCAATCCCAAATCCCCATTTCCCCCACCAACCCCTCTCCCATTTCCCCCATTTTCCCCCCATTTCCCCCCATTTTCCCCCATTTTTCCCCCATTTCCCCCCATTTCCCCCCCATTTTTCCCCCATTTCCCCCATTTTTCCCCCATTTCCCCCATTTCCCCCCATTTTCCCCCATTTTTCCCCCACCAACCCCTCTCCTTTCCCCAGCCCGCCGAGCCGCTCTGGAGGCCGTCATGCGCACGCTGGGCCCGGGTTTCCTGGCCGAGTTCCAGAGGCACAAATCCCTGCAGGAGTCGCTGGGCAGAGCCCACGGCGTCCCCAGGAAACCCTCACGGCCCGGCCCCAAAGGGCCCCGCAAGGACGGGGACCCCGAAACCCCGGGGCCCACCCCAAAAAGAGACCGGGAGGAGGAGGAGGAGCAGCAGGAGGAGGAGGAGGAGGCAGCGGGGAAGAGCCAGCCCTACAACAGGGTGGGTGTGCGGATTCCGGGGATGTGGGGCATTCCTGGGGTTTGGGGGATATTTGGGATTCCTGGGCTTTGGGGGATTCCTGGGGTTTGGGATTTCAGGGTTTGGGGCATTCCTGGGGTTTGAGGCATTCCTGGGGTTTGGGGGATTCCTGGGGTTTGGGGGTTTTGGGGTTTGGGGGATTCCTGGGGTTTGGGGGTTTTGGGGTTTGGGGGATTCCTGGGGTTTGGGGGATATTTGGGGTTTGGGATTCCTGGGGATTCCTGGGGTTTGGGGGATTCCAGGGGTTTGGGGGTTTTGGGGTTTGGGGGATTCCTGGGGTTTGGGATTCCTGGGGTTTGGGGGATATTTGGGGTTTCGGGGGATTCCTGGGATTTGGGAGATTCCTGGGATTTGGGGGATATTTGGGGTTTGGGGGATTCCTGGGATTTGGGGGATTCCAGGGGCTTGGGGGATTTCTGGGGTTTGGGGAATATTTGGGCATTCCTGGGGTTTGGGGCATTCCTGGGGTTTGGGATTCCAGGGAATTGGGGGTTTTGGGGGATTCCAGGAGTTTAGGGGACTCCTGGGCTTTGGGATTCCTGGGCTTTGGGGGATTTGGGGCACTTCTGGGGTTTCAGGGGATTCCTGGGATTTGGGGGATTCCTGGGGTTTGAGGCATTCCTGGGGTTTGGGGGATTCCGAGGGTTTGGGATTCCTGGGGTTTGGGGCACTTCTGGGGTTTGGGGGATTCCGGGGGTTTGGGATTCCTGGGGTTTGGGATTCCTGGGGTTTGGGGCACTTCTGGGGTTTTGGGGGATTCCTGGGATTTGGGGGATTCCTGGGGTTTCAGGGGATTCCTGGGATTTGGGGGATTCCGGGGGTTTGGGGAATTTGGGGCACTTCTGGGGTTTGGGGGAATTCCTGAGGTTTGGGGGATATTTGGGGTTTAGGGGTTTTGGGGGATTCCTGGGTTTTGGGGGGTTTGGAGCAATTCCTGAGGTTTGGGGGATTCCTGGGGTTTGGAGGCTATTTGGGGATTCCTGGAGTTTGGGGGTTTTGGGGGATTCCTGGGGTTTGGAGCATTCCGGGGGTTTGGGGGATATTTGGGGGTTCCTAGGGTTTGGGGCTTTTGGGGGATTCCTGGGGCTTGGGGCATTCCTAGGGTTTGGGATTCCTGGGGTTTTGGGGGATTCCTGGCATTTGAGGGATTTCTGGGTTTGGGGCAATTCCTGGGGTTTGGAGAATATTTGGGGATTCCTGGGGTTTGGGGGGTTTGGGGGATTCCTGGGATTTGGGATTCCTGGGGTTTGGGGCATTTCTGGGGTTTGAGGGATTTCTGGGTTTGGGGCAATTCCTGGGGTTTGGGGGATATTTGGGGATTCCTGGGGTTTGGGGGGTTTGGGGAATTCCTGGGGCTTGGAGGTTCAGAGCAATTTCTGGGATTTGGGGCATTTCTGGGTTTGTGGGGTATTTGGGAATTCCTAGGGTTTGGGGCTTTTGGGGGATTCCTGGCGTTTGGAGGTTTGGAGCAATTCCTGGGGTTTGGGGAAGTTCCTGGGGTTTGGGGAGTTTTGGGGGAATTTTGGGAGTTTGGGGCATTTCTGGGGTTATGTGGTTTTTGGGAATTTCTGGGGTTTGGGAATTCCTGGGGTTTGGGGGGTTTGGAGCAATTCCAGGGCTTTGGAGGTTTGGAGCAATTCCTGGGATTTGGGAATTCCTGGAGTTTGGGAATTCCTGGAGTTTGGGGGAATTCCTGGGGTTTGGGGGATTTTTGGGGTTTGGGGATTCCTGGGTTTTGGGGCAATTCCTGTGGCTTGTGGATTTGGGGCAATTCCTGGGGTTTTGGGTCAATTCCTGTGGATTTTTGGGAATTCCTGGGGTTTGTGGATTTTTGGGAATTCCTGGGGTTTGGTGTTGGGGTTGGACTTCAGGGAGGTTGTTCTGTGGGAGAATTCCTGCCAGGATGGAGGTTGGGAATTCTGGAATTCTGTATGGGGAGGGATTTGGGGATGATTTATTCCATGATTCCCACAATCCCATCCCAACCTTTCCTTGGAATTCCGGAATTCCATCAACATTTATTCCATAATTCCAACAATTCCAATCCAGCCTTTCCTTGGACACTTCCAGGCATGAGAATTCCTGGAATTCTGGAATTCCATCAACATTTATTCCACAATCCCAGGTGGCTCCAATCCAGGGATGAAAAATTCCTGGAATTCTGGAATTCCATCAAGATTTATTCCATAATTCCAACAATTCCAATCCAACCTTCCCTTGGACACCTCCAGGGATGAAAAAATCCCGGAATTCTGTGGAATTCCGGAATTCCATCAAGATTTATTCCGCAATCCCAACCTTCCAATCCAAGGTGGCTCCAATCCAACCTTTCCTTGGATGGAAAGTTCCTGGAATTTTGGAATTCCATCAAGATTTATTCCACAATTCCAACAATTCCAATCCAACCTTTCCTTGGAATGAAAAATTCCCAAAATCCTGGAATTCCATCAAGATTTATTCCACAATCCCAGATGGCTCCAATCCAGCCTTTCCAGGGATGAAAATTCCTGGAATTCTGGAATTCCATCAAGATTTATTCCATGATTCCAACAATTCCAATCCAATCTGAGGTGGCTCTAAGCCAACCTTTCCTTGGAATGAAAAACTCATGGAATTCTTGGAATTCCATCAACATTTATTCCACAATTCCAGTAATTCCAATCCAGCCTTTCCTTGGACACTTCCAGGGATGAAAAAATCCTGGAATTTTGTGAAATCCTGGAATTCCATCAAGATTTATTTCACAATTCCAGATGGCTCCAATCCAGCCTTTCCAGGGATGGAAAATTCCTGGAATTCTGGAATTCCATCAAGATTTTTTCCACAATTCCAACAATTCCAATCCATTCCAAGGTTCAATCTTTCCTTGGATGGAAAATTCCTGGAATTTCATCAAGATTTATTCCACAATTCCCACCATCCCAGATGGCTCCAATCCAGCCTTTCCAGGGATGGAAAATTCCTGGAATTCCTGGAATTCCATCAAGATTTATTCCACAATTCCAACAATTCCAATAATTCCAATCCAGCATTTCCTTGGACACTTCCAGGGATGGAAAATTCCTGGAATTCTGGAATTCCATCAACATTTATTCTTCAATTCCCACCATCTCTGGTGGCTCCAATCCAACCTTTCCTTGGGCACTGCCAGGGATGAAAAAATCCTGGAATTCTTTGGAATTCCATCAAGATTTACTCCACAATTCCAACAATTCCAATGCAATCCCAGGTGGCTCCAAGCCAACCTTTCCAGGGATGGAAAATTCCCAAAATCCTGGAATTCCATCGAGATTTACTCCACAATTCCAACAATTCCAATCCAACCTTTCCTTGGACACTTTCAGGGATGAATAAATCCTGGAATTTTGTGAAATTCTGGAATTCCATCATGATTTATTCCACAATTCCAACAATTCTAATCCATTCCAAGGTGGCTCCAATCCAACCTTTCCTTGGATGGAAAATCCATGGAATTCTGGAATTCCATCAAGATTTACTCCACAATCCCAACAGTTCCAATCCAGCCTTTCCTTGGAGACCTCCAGGGATGAAAAAATCCTGGAATTCCATCAGGATTTATTCCATGATTCCAACAATTCCAGTCCAAGGTGGCTCCAATCCAACCTTTCCTTGGAATGAAAAACTCATGGAATTCTTGGAATTCCATCATGATTTATTCCACAATTCCAACAATTCCAATCCAGCCTTTCCTTGGACACTTCCAGGGATAAAAAAATCCTGGAATTCTGGAATTCCATCAAGATTTACTCCACGATTCCAAAAATTCCAATCCAATCCCAGGTGGCTCCAAGCCAACCTTTCCAGGGATGGAAAATTCATGGAATTCTGGAATTCCATTAAGATTTATTCCACAATTCCCTCAATCCCAACCTTCCAATCCAATCCAAGGTGGCTCCAATCCAACCTTTCCTTGGACACTTCCAGGGATGAAAAAGTCCTGGAATTCTCTGGAATTCCAGAATTCCATCAAGATTTATTCCACAATTCCAAGAATTCCAATAATTCCAATCCAGCCTTTCCTTGGACAATACCAGTGATGAAAATTCCTGGAATTCCTGGAATTCCATCAACATTTATTCCACAATTCCCACCATCCCTGCTGGCTCCAATCCAACCTTTCCTTGGAATGAAAAATTCCCAAAATTCTGGAATTCCATCAAGATTTATTCCACAATCCCAGATGGCTCCAATCCAGCCTTTCCAGGGATGAAAATTCCTGGAATTCTGGAATTCCATCGAGATTTATTCCATGATTCCAACAATTCCAATCCAATCTGAGGTGGCTCCAAGCCAACCTTTCCTTGGAATGAAAAACTCATGGAATTCTTGGAATTCCATCAAGATTTATTCCACAATTCCAACAATTCCAATCCAACCTTTCCTTGGACACTTCCAGGGATGAAAAAATCCTGGAATTTTGTGAAATTCTGGAATTCCATCAACATTTATTCCACAATTCCAATAATTCCAATCCAGCCTTTCATTGGACAATTCCAGTGATGAAAATTCGTGGAATTCTGGAATTCCATCAACATTTATTCCTCAATTCCCACCATCCCTGGTGGCTCCAAGCCAACCTTTCCTTGGACACCTCCAGGGATGAAAAAATCCTGGAATTCTGTGGAATTCCATCAAGATTTATTCCATAATTCCAACAATTCCAATCCAGCCTTTCCTTGGACACCTCCAGGGATGAAAAAATCCTGGAATTCCATCAAGATTTATTCCACAATTCCAACAATTCCAATCCAATCCAAGGTGTCTCCAATCCAACCTTTCGTTGGAATGAAAAACTCATGGAATTCTGGAATTCCATCAAGATTTATTCCTCAATTCCCACCATCCCAGGTGGCTCCAATCCAACCTTTCCTTGGACACTTTCAGGGATGAATAAATCCTGGAATTTTGTGAAATTCTGGAATTCCATCAAGATTTATTCCACAATCCCAACAATTCCAATCCAGCCATTCATTGGACAATTCCAGGGATGGAAAATTCCTGGAATTCTGGAATTCCATCAAGATTTTTTCCACAATTCCAACAATTCCAATCCATTCCAAGGTTCAATCTTTCCTTGGATGGAAAATTCCTGGAATTCCATCAACATTTATTCCACAATTCCCACCATCCCAGATGGCTCCAAGCCAACCTTTCCAGGGATGGAAAATTCCTGGAATTCTGGAATTCCATCAAGATTTACTCCACAATCCCAACCTTCCAATCCAAGGTGGCTCCAATCCAACCTTTCCTTGGATGGAAAATTCATGGAATTCTGGAATTCCATCAACATTTATTCCATAATTCCAACAATTCCAATCCAGCCTTTCCTTGGACACCTCCAGGGATGAAGAAATCCTGGAATTTTGTGAAATTCTGGAATTCCATCAAGATTAACTCCACAATCCCAACAATCCCAGATGGCTCCAATCCAGCCTTTCCTTGGGCACTGCCAGGGATGAAAAAATCCTGGGATTCTCTGGAATTCCATCAAGATTCATTCCACAATTCCAACAATTCCAACAATTCCAATCCAGCATTTCCTTGGACACTTCCAGGGATGGAAAATTCCTGGAATTCTAGAATTCCATCAAGATTTATTCCTCAATTCCCACCATCCCTGGTGGCTCCAAGCCAACCTTTCCTTGGACACCTCCAGGGATGAAAAAATCCCGGAATTCTGTGGAATTCCATCAAGATTTATTCCATAATCCCAACAATTCCAATCCAACCTTTTCTTGGACACCTCCAGGGATGAAAAAATCCTGGAATTCTCTGGAATTCTGGAATTCCATCAAGATTTTTTCCACAATTCCAACAATTCCAATCCAACCTTTCCAGGGATGGAAAATTCCTGGAATTCTGGAATTCCATCAAGATTTATTCCATGCTTCCAACAATTCCAATCCAATCCAAGGTGGCTCCAACCCAACCTTTCCTTGGAATGAAAAATTCCCGAAATCCTGGAATTCCATCAAGATTTTTTCCAGAATTCCAACAATTCCAGTCCAAGGTGGCTCCAATTCAACCTTTCCTTGGATGAAAAGTTTCTGGAATTTTGGATTTCCATCAAGATTTATTCCACAATTCCAACAATTCCAATCCAGCCTTTCCTTGGACACCTCCAGGGATGAATAAATCCTGGAATTTTGTGAAATCCTGGAATTCCATCAAGATTAACTCCACAATTCCCACCATCCCAGGTGGCTCCAAGCCAACCTTTCCAGGGATGGAAAATTCATGGAATTCTGGAACTCCATCAAGATTTATTCCACAATCCCAACAATTCCAATCCAATCCGAGGTGGCTCCAATCCAGCCTTTCCTTGGACACTTCCAGGGATGAAAAATTCCTGGAATTTTGTGAAATTCTGGAATTCCATCAAGATTTATTTCACAATTCCAGATGGCTCCAATCCAGCCTTTCCAGGGATGGAAAATTCCTGGAATTCTGGAATTCCATCAAGATTTACTCCACAATCCCAACAATTCCAATCCAGCCTTTCCTTGGACACTTCCAGGGATAAAAAAATCCTGGAATTTTGTGAAATTCTGGAATTCCATCAAGATTTTTTCCACAATTCCAAAAATTCCAATCCATTCCAAGGTTCAGTCTTTCCTTGGATGGAAAATTCCTGGAATTCCATCAAGATTTATTCCACAATTCCCACCATCCCAGATAGCTCCAAGCCAACCTTTCCAGGGATGGAAAATTCCTGGAATTCTGGAATTCCATCAGGATTTATTCCACAATCCCAACCTTCCAATCCAATCCAAGGTGGCTGCAATCCAACCTTTCCTTGGAATGAGAAATTCCTGGAATTCTGGAGTTCCATCCACATTTATTCCAACAATTCCAACAATTCCAATCCAGCCTTTCCTTGGACACTTCCAGGGATGGAAAGTTCCTGGAATTTTGGAATTCCATCAACATTTATTCCACAATTCCAATAATTCCAATCCAATTTTTCATTGGACAATTCCAGGGATGAAAAATTCCTGGAATTTTGTGAAATCCTGGAATTCCATCAAGATTAACTCCACAATCCCAACCTTCCAATCCAATCCAATCCGAGGTGGCTGCAACCCAACCTTTCCTTGGATGGAAAATTCCTGGAATTCTGGAATTCCATCAAGATTAACTCCACAATCCCAACAATTCCAATCCAATTCCAGGTGGCTCCGATCCCACCTTTCCCTGGCCTCCAATCCCCCAAAATCCTGGAATCCCCTCCCCGTTTATTCCCCAGCCCCATCCCCTCCTGCCCTGGCCGTTCCTGGTGCCGGAGCCGTTGGAATTTTGGGATTTTTGGGAATTCTCCCGGTGTGTTTGCAGCTGCTGCGGGAGGAGCTGCTGAGCTGTGGGACGGTGCTGCAGATCTCGGATCTGCCGGATTCGGGATTTTCCGACCAGGACATCAAGAAATTGGTGCAGCCCTTCGGGAAGGTCAGCGACCTCATCGTGCTGCGCTCCCGCAACGAGGTCGGTCCCAAAAGGGCAAATCTGACCCCAAATCTGACCCCAAATCTGACCCCAAATCTGACCCCAAATCCCGACCCCAATTCCGACCCCAATTCCCGACCCCAATTTCGACCCCAAATCCGACCCCAAATCCCGACCCCCAATTCCCGACCCCAATTCCGACCCCAAATCTGACCCCAATCCCGACCCCAATTCCCGACCCCAAATCCGACCCCAATTCCGACCCCAATTCCAACCCCAAATCTGACCCCAATCCCGACCCCAATTCCCGACCCCAATTCCCGACCCCAATGCCGACCCCAATTCCTGACCCCAATCCCGACCCCAATTCCCAACCCCAATTCCGACCCCAATTCCCGACCCCAAATCCGACCCCAAATCCGACCCCAAATCCGACCCCAAATCCGACCCCAAATCCGACCCCAAATCCAACCCCAATTCCCGACCCCAATCCCGACCCCAATCCCGACCCCAATTCCTGACCCCAATCCCGACCCCAATCCCGACCCCAATCCCGACCCCAATCCCGACCCCAATCCTGACCCCAATTCCCGCCCCCAATCCCGACCCCAATTCCTGACCCCAATCCCGACCCCAATTCCCGACCCCAATCCCGACCCCAATCCCGACCCCAATCCCGACCCCAATCCCGACCCCAAATCTGACCCCAATTCCCGACCCCAATTCCGACCCCAATTCCCGACCCCAATCCCGACCCCAAATCCTGACCCCAAATCCGACCCCAATTCCCGACCCCAGTTCCCGACCCCAAATCCAACCCCAATTCCCGACCCCAAATCCGACCCCAATTCCCGACCCCAATTCCGACCCCAATCCCGACCCCAAATCTGACCCCAAATCCGACCCCAATCCCGACCCCAATCCTGACCCCAATCCCGACCCCAATCCTGACCCCAATCCTGACCCCAAATCCGACCCCAATTCCCGACCCCAATTCCGACCCCAAATCCGACCCCAATCCCGACCCCAATTCCCGACCCCAATTCCCGACCCCAATTCCCGACCCCAATTCCCGACCCCAATTCCGACCCCAATTCCCGACCCCAATTCCCGACCCTAATTCCCGACCCCAATCCCGACCCCAATCCCGACCCCAATTCCCGACCCCAATTCCCGACCCCAATCCCGACCCCAATTCCCGACCCCAATCCCGACCCCAAATCCCGACCCCAAATCCGACCCCAATCCCGACCCCAATTCCCGACCCCAATCCCGACCCCAATCCCGACCCCAATCCCGACCCCAATTCCGACCCCAATTCCCGACCCCAAATCCGACCCCAATTCCGACCCCAATCCCGACCCCAATCCCGACCCCACAGGGCCCGGCTGGGACGGGCTGCCCTTGGGAGGCTCCGGGCCCTTCCCGCTCGCAGTTCTGGGATTTTATCCATGGGGGATTCTCTTCCCTTCCCTTTTTCCCTCCCATTTCCCCCCTTTTGCCCTGTTTGTTTTTCCCCTGGTTTTCCCCCCTCCCATTCTCTTTTTTCTCCCTTTTTCTCCTCTTTTTCCCCTTCCCCCCTTTCCCCCATCTTTTTCCCCCTTTATTTTCCTTTCCTCCCTTCTTTCCCTGTTTCTCCCCTTCCCTTTTCCCATTCTCCCCTTCCCTTTTCCTCCAGTTTTTCTCCCGTTTTCCCCCCCTTCCCTTTTTCCCTTTTTTCCCTTTTCCCTTCCCCCTTGTTTCCCTTTGTTCTCCCTTGATTTTCCTTTTTCCTCTTCCTTTTCCCCCCTTTTTCCCTTTTCTCCCTTCTTTTAATGCTTTTTCCCTTTCCCCTTTTCCTCTGTATTCCCTTTCCCTTCTTTCCCGTCTTTGCCTTTTCCTTTCCTTTCCTTTTCCTCTTCCTCCCCCCTTTTTTCCCTTTGTTCTCCCTTTATTTTCCTTATTTCCCATTTTCCCTTCCTTTCCCTTTCTCTCCTTCCTTTTTCCCCTTTTTCTCCCCCTTATCCCTGCCTTTTATTCCCCCTTTTATTCCCCTTTTCCCCCCTTTTCCCATTTTTATTTTCCTCTTCCTTTCCCTTTTCCCATTCTCCCCCTTCCCTTTTCCTCCAATTTTTCTCCCATTTTCCCCCCTTCCCTTTTTTCCCTTTTCCCCTTCCCCCCCTTTCCCTTTGTTCTCCCTTGATTTTCCATTTTTTTCCCATTTTCCCTTCCTTTTCCCTTTCTCTCCTTCCCTTTTCCCCTTTTTCTCCCCCTTATCTCCCCCTTTTATTCCCCTTTCCCTCCCTTTTCCCCCTTTATTTTCCTGTTCCTTTCCCTTTTCCCATTCTCCCCTTTTCCTCCAATTTTTCTCCCATTTTCCCCCCCTTCCCTTTTTCCCTTTTCCCTTGTTTCCCGTTGTTCTCCCTTGATTTTCCTTTTTCCCCTTCTTTTTCCTCCCTTTCCCTTCCTTTCCCCTTTCTCTTCTTCCCTTTTTCCCTTTTCTCCCTTCTTTTAATCCTTTCTCCCTTTCCCCTTTTCCTCTGTATTCCCTTTCCCTTCTTTGCCTTTTCCCTTCCTTTCCTTTTTCCCCTTCCTCCCCCCTTGTTTCCCTTTGTTCTCCCTTTATTTTCCTTATTTCCCATTTTCCCTTCCTTTTTCCCCTTTTTCTCCCCCTTATCCCTCCCCTTTTATTCCCCTTTTCCCCCCTTTTCCCCCTTTATTTTCCTCTTGTTTCCCTTTTCCCATTCTCCCCTTTTCCTCCAGTTTTTCTCCCATTTTCCCCCTTCCCTTTTTTCCCTTTTCCCCATCCCCCCTGTTTCCCTTTGTTCTCCCTTTATTTTCCTTTTTCCTCTTCTTTTTCCTCCCTTTCCCTTCCTTTTCCCTTTCTCTTCTTCCCTTTTTGCCTTTTCTTCCTTCTTTTAATCCTTTCTCCCTTTCCTTTTTTCCTCTGTATTCCCTTTCCCTTCTTTGCCTTTTCCCTTCCTTTCCTTTTTCCCCTTCCTCCCCCCTTTTTTCCCTTTCTTCTCCCTTTATTTTCCTTATTTCCCATTTTCCCTCCCTTTTCCCCTCTTTCTCCCCCTTATCTCCCCCTTATCCCTCCCTTTTATTCCCCCTTTTATTCCCCTTTTCCCCCCCTTTTCCCATTTTTATTTTCCTCTTCCTTTCCCTTTTCCCATTCTCCCCTTCCCTCTTCCTCCAGTTTTTCTCCCGTTTTCCCCCCTTCCCTTTTTTCCCTTTTCCCTTTTCCCCTTCCCCCTTGTTTCCCTTTGTTCTCCCTTGATTTTCCTTTTTTTCCATTTTCCCTTCCTTTTCCCTTTCTCTCCTTCCCTTTTCCCCTCTTTCTCCCCCTTATCTCCCCATTTTATTCCCCTTTTCCCTCCCTTTTCCCCCTTTATTTTCCTGTTCCTTTCCCTTTTCCCATTCTCCCCTTTTCCTCCAGTTTTCTCCCGTTTTCCCCCCTTCCCTTTTCCCCTTCCCCCTTGTTTCCCTTTGTTCTCCCTTGATTTTCCTTTTCCCCCTTCTTTTTCCTCCCTTTCCCTTCCTTTCCCCTTTCTCTTCTTCCCTTTTTCCTTTTTCTCCCTTCTTTTAATCTCCTTTTTCCCTTTCCCCTTTTCCTCTGTATTCCCTTTCCCTTCTTTGCCTTTTCCCTTCCTTTCCTTTTTCCCCTTCCTCCCCCCTTTTTTTCCTTTGTTCTCCCTTTATTTTCCTTATTTCCCATTTTCCCTTCCTTTTTCCCCTTTTTCTCCCCCTTATCTCCCCCTTATCCCTCCCTTTTATTCCCCCTTTTATTCCCCTTTTCCCTCCCTTTTCCCATTTTTATTTTCCTCTTCCTTTCCCTTTTCCCATTCTCCCCTTCCCTTTTCCTCCAGTTTTTCTCCCGTTTTCCCCCCTTCCCTTTTTTCCCTTTTCCCCTTCCCCCTTGTTTCCCTTTGTTCTCCCTTTATTTTCCTTTTTTCCCCATTTTCCCTTCCTTTTCCCTTTCTCTCCTTCCCTTTTCCCCTCCTTCTCCCCCTTATCTCCCCCTTTTATTCCCCTTTTCCCCCCCTTTTCCCCCTTTATTTTCCTGTTCCTTTCCCTTTTCCCATTCTCCCCTTTTCCTCCAGTTTTTCTCCCGTTTTCCCCCCTTCCCTTTTCCCCTTCCCCCTTGTTTCCCTTTGTTCTCCCTTGATTTTCCTTTTCCCCCTTCTTTTTCCTCCCTTTCCCTTCCTTTTCCCTTTCTCCCCTTCCCTTTTTCCCTCTTCTCCCTTCTTTTAATGTCTCCTTTTTCCCTTCCCCTTTTCCTCTGTATTCCCTTTCCCTTCTTTCCCTTCCTTTCCTTTTTCCCCTTCCTCCCCCCTTTTTTCCCTTTCTTCTCCCTTTATTTCGCTTTTTTCCCATTTTCCCTTCCTTTTCCCTTTCTCTCCTTCCCTTTTCCCCTTTTTCTCCCCCTTATCTCCCCCTTATCCCTCCATTTTATTCCCCTTTTCCCCCTTTATTTTCCTCTTCCTTTCCCTTTTCCCATTCTCCCCTTTTCCCCCCTTCCTTTTTTCCCTTTTCCCTTTTCCCCTTGTTTCCCTTTGTTCTCCTTTATTTTCCTTTTTCCCTTCTTTTTCCTCCCTTTCCCTTTCTCCCCCTTCCCTTTTCCCCTTTTTCCCTTTTCTCCCTTCTTTTCATTTCCCTTTTCCCTTTTCCCCCTGTATTCCCCTTCCCTCTTTTGTCTTCCCTTCTTTCCCTTCTTTGCCTTTTCCCTTCCTTTCCTTTTTCCCTTCCTCCCCTTTTGTTCTCCCTTTCTTTTCCTTTTTATCCCATTTTCCCTTTTCCCTTTCTCTCCTTTCCCCCTTTTCCCTCCCCCTTTTTCCCCCCTTTTTTCCCTCTTTTCTCCTTTTCACCCTTTTTGCCCTTCCCTTTCCCTTCCCCCTTTTTCCTTTTGTTCTCCCTTTTGTTTTCCTTTTTCCTCCTTTTTCCCCTTTTTCCCTCTCCTTTTTCTGCTTTCCCCTTCCCTTTTCCTCCTTATTTCCTTTTTCTCCTTCCCCCCTTTTTCCCTTTTCTCCCTTTTTCCCTTTCTCCCTTTTTTCCTTTTGTTCTCCTTTTTCCCCCTTTTTCCCTCTCCTTTCCCTCCCCCTTTTTCCCCTTTCCCCTTTCCCTTTTCCTCCTTATTCCCTTCCCCTTCTTTCCTTTTTCCCCTTCCCCCCTTTTTCCCTTTCTCCCTTTCTCCCTTTTTCCCTTTTTCTCTTTTCTCCCTTTTTCTCTTTTCTCCCTTTTTCCCTTTTCTCCCTTTTTCCCTTTCTCCCTTTTTTCCTTTTGTTTTCCTTTTTCCCCCTTTTTCCCTCTCCTTTCCCTCCCCCTTTTTCCCCTTTCCCCTTTCCCTTTCCCTCCTTATTTCCTTCCCCTTCTTTCCTTTTTCCCCTTCCCCCCTTTTTCCCTTTTCTCCCTTTTTCCTTTTCCCCCTTTTTCCTTTTTCTCCCTTTTTCCCTTTCTCCCTTTTTTCCTTTTGTTCTCCCTTTGTTCCCCCTTTTTCCCTCTCCTTTCCCTCCCCTTTTCCCCCTTTCCCCTTTCCCTTTTCCTCCTTATTCCCTTCCCCTTCTTTCCTTTCCCCCTTTTTCCTTTTGTTCTCCCTTTTGTTTTCCTTTTTACCCCTTTCCCCCTTTTTTCCTCTCCTTTCCCTCCCCCTTTTTCCTCTTTCCCCCTTCCCTTTTCCTCCTTCTTTCCTTTTTCCCTTTTCTCCCTTTTTCCCTTTCTCCCTTTTGTTTTCCTTTTTCCCCCTTTTTCCCCCTTTTCCCTCTCCTTTCCCTCCCCCTTTTTCCCCTTTCCCCTTTCCCTTTTCCTCCTTATTTCCTTCCCCTTCTTTCCTTTTTCCCTTTTCTCCCTTTTTCCCTTTTCTCCCTTTTTCCCTTTTCTCCCTTTTTCCCTTTTCTCCCTTTTTCCCTTTTCTCCCTTTTTCCCTTTTCTCCCTTTTTCCCTTTTCTCCCTTTTTCCCTTTTCTCCCTTTTTCCCTTTTCTCCCTTTTTCCCTTTTCTCTCTTTTTCCCTTTCTCCCTTTTGTTTTCCTTTTGTTCTCCCTTTGTTCCCCCTTTTTCCCCCTTTTTCCCTCTCCTTTCCCTCCCCTTTTCCCCCTTTCCCCTTTCCCTTTTCCTCCTTATTCCCTTCCCCTTCTTTCCTTTCTCCCTTTTTTCCTTTTGTTCTCCCTTTTGTTTTCCTTTTTCCTCCTTTTCCCCCTTTTTTCCTTCTTCTTTCCCTCCCCCTTTTTCCTCTTTCCCCCTTCCCTTTTCCTCCTTCTTTCCTTTTTCCCTTTTCTCCCTTTTCTCCCTTTTCTCCCTTTTCTCCCTTTTTCCCTTTCTCCCTTTTTCCTTTTCTCTCTTTTTCCCTTTCTCCCTTTTTTCCTTTTGTTCTCCCTTTTTCCCCTTTTCCCCTCTCCTTTCCCTCCCCTTTTTCCCCTTTCCCTTTCCCTTTTCCTCCTTATTCCCTTCCCTTTCTTTCCTTTCCCCTTTCCCCTCACCCTTGCATTCCCCCTGCCATTCCCAATCCCGGCTGGGTTTCCCCTCCCTCACCTCCCTGGGACCCCGATTCCCTCAGAGCCCCCTCCTAGCCCCGGCAATCCCGGGAATCCCTGGAATCCCTGGAATTCCCTGGAATTCCCTGAGCGCTGTGCGTTGCAGGCCTACCTGGAGATGAACTACAAGGAGGCCGTGATGGCCGCGGTCAAGTTTGGGGAGACGGCGCCGGTGCTGCTCAACGGGAAACGCGTGCGGATCAGCGTGGCCGAGAGAGCGCAGGTGGGGACGGCAATGGGAATGACGGGAATGATGGGAACGACGGGAATGATGGGAATGATGGGAATGATGGGAATGACGGGAATGACGGGAATGATGGGAACAACGGGAATGATGGGAACGATGGGAATGATGGGAATGGGAATGGCAGCGGGAACGGCAATGGGAATGATGGGAATGGGAATGGCAGTGGGAATGGGAACGATGGGAATGATGGGAATGGGAATGGGAATGATGGGAATGATGGGAATGATGGGAATGGGAATGGGAACGGCAGTGGGAATGATGGGAATGGGAATGGCACTGGGAACGGGAATGGAAATGGGAATGGGAACGATGGGAATGATGGGAATGGGAATGGGAATGGCAGTGGGAACGGCAATGGGAATGGGAATGACAACGGCAGCGGGAATGATGAGAATGGGAACACATGCCAGTGGGAATGGCAGTGGGAACACCAGCGGGAATGGCAGTGGGAATGCCAGTGGGAATAATGGGAATGATGGGAACGCCAGTGGGAATGGCAGTGGGAATGGGAACGGCAGCGGGAATGATGGGAATGCCAGCGGGAATGGCAGTGGGAACAACTGGAATGCCAGTGGGAATGATGGGAATGCCAGCAGGAATGGCAATGGGAATGCCAGTGGGAATGGCAGCGGGAATGATGGGAACGCCAGTGGGAATGGCAGTGGGAATAACTGGAATGCCAGTGGGAATAATGGGAATGATAGGAATGCCAGCGGGAATGAGTGCCAGCGGGAATGGTGGGAATGATGGGAATGGCAATGGGAATGGCAATGGGAATAACTGGAATGCCAGTGGGAATGCAGGTGGGAATGATGGGAATGATGGGAATGGTGGGAATGAGTGCCAGCGGGAATGGTGGGAATGGTGGGAATGATGGGAATGGGAATGGCCAGTGGGAATGATGGGAATGGTGGGAATGCCAGTGGGAATGATGGGAATGGGAATGGGAATAATGGGAATGGGAAGAATGGGAATGGGAACGGGACTGGGAATGGGAATGACAAGAATGCCAATGGGAATAATGGGAATGGGAATGGCCATTGGGAATAGCCACTGGGAATGGGAATTCCAATGGGAATGGCCACTGGGAATGGCCACTGGAAATGGGAATTCTGACTGGGAATGGGAATTCTGGGAATGGGAATTGCCACTGGGACTGGGAATTCTGATGGGAGCAGGAGTTCCAATGGGAGTGGAAATTCTGACTGGGAGAGGGAATTCTAACCAGGAGTCCCTATTGGGACTGGGAATTCCAACTGGGAATTCCTACTGGGAATTCCAATGGGAATTCCAACTGGGACCGGGAATTCTGACCAGGAATTGCAGCAGGGAGAGGGAATTCTGACAGCGACCAGGAGAGGGAATTCCAGCTGGGAATTCCATCAGGAATTCTGACTGGGAGTGGCAATTCCAACTGGGAATTCCTACTGGGAGTGAGAATTCCAGCCAGGAATTCCTACTGAGAATTCCAATGGGAATTCCTGTTGGGACTGGGAATTCCCACTGGGAATTCCTACTGGGAGAGGGAATTCTGACCAGGGCTGGGAATTCCAACTGGGAATTCCCACTGGGAATTCTGACTGGGACTGGGAATTCCAGCCAGGAATTTTGACTGGGAGAGAGAATTCTTAACTGGGAATTCCAGGCAGGAATTCTGGCTGGGATTTGGGAATTCTTAACTGGGAATTCCAGGCAGGAATTCTGGCTGGGATTGGGAATTCTGACAGGGAATGCCAGGCAGGAATTTGGAGTGGGAATTCCAGCTGGGAATTCCAGCCAGAGCTATTAATTAATTCCTACACTTAAGCACTAATGATAATTAACATTTTATTTTATAACTTTATTTGTGTTGATTTCTGTATCCCTGCACACGGTTTTTAATAAAAATGAAATGAATTAATTTAAAATTAATTAATGTGGTTAATTGTTAATTATTTGTCCATTTTATATGTTTATATCTAAAATTCACACAATTGTTAATAAAGTCTTGCTGAAATGTTAATTAATGATGGACAGAATTCATAGTTTATAACTGCTTAATTAGCATTAATGAGCTGAAATTAAGCATCCTATTTACATGTAATGTCAGTTATTGATAATTAAATTAATATTAATTACATCTTACCCTTAAGGATTAATTATTATTAATGCATTTATGGTTCCATATACATATTTTTAATTAAATAAAAATTACATTAACTTAGTCAAAATTAATTAATATACTTAATTATTAGTAACTATTAATCTATTTAATATATTCATATATAAATCTGCACATTTATGAATAAAATCTGAGTGAAATTTTAATGAACAACGGACAGAAGTAATATTTTATTAATTACTACTTTTATACCTTATTAATATTCATATTAATAAATATAAATAATTAAAAATAAAAAGAAATTTAAAATAAATTTTAAAAATTAAAAATAAATATATGAATAAATAATGAATTAATCAAAATAATTATATTAGTATTTTATTAATTACTGCTTTTATACCTTATTAATATTCATATTAATAAATATAAATAATTAAAAATAAAAAGAAATTTAAAATAAATTAAAAAAATTAAAAATAAATATATGAATAAATAATTAATTAATAAAAATAATTATATTCGTATTTTATTGATTACTACTTTTATACCTTATTAATATTAATATTAATAAATATAAATAATTAAAAATAAAAAGAAATTTAAAATAAATTTAAAAAATTAAAAATAAATATATGAATACATAATTAATTAATAAAAATAATTATATTAGTATTTTATTAATTACTACTTTTATACCTTAATATTAATATTAATATTAATAAATACAAATAATTAAAAATAAAAATAAAATTTTAAACATTTAAAAATAAATTTTAAAAATAAAAACATTAATAAATAATTAATTAAATTAATTATATTAATAATCAATTACTACTTATTAATATTACATTAACTACTACTTAATTAGCAGTAATTAATTAAAGTTCAGAATCCCATTTATCATTAATATCAATCATTAATAAATCTCCATTTTTTTCCCATTCCAGGCCAAAAAACCGGTGAAAAAACGAGTCCTGAACCCCAAAAAAACCCCAACAAGCACCAAGTAAGAGCCTCATTAATGCATGGATGTTAATTACGTTAATTGGGAACCCAGGGGCTCAAACTCTGACCTTTAATTGGGGCTTCATAATTAATAATTATTAATTAAATTGATTTTTTTGGGTCCATTTTATCCTCCCAGGAAGGTCCCGAGCACCAACACCAAGAGCCCCAAAGTCCTGACAGGTGAGGCCGATCTTCATTAATTAATTAATAATTAATTTACAATTAATTAATAATTCATTGTGCATTGATCGGCTTAATTAATAAATGAATTGCCTTAATTAATTTTCATTTCATTGGCTTTTAATAGGAAATTATTGGGTGCCAAATAATTCATTTCTTTTCATTCCTGAGCTCGTTTATTTATTAATGAATTCTTAATGAGTGATTACTCAATTAATTCATTCATTAATGAATTGGCTGAATTCATTTTAATTTTATTAATAGGAAATTCCTGGGTTCCAAATTCCTGATTTTCATCCATTCCTGACTCGCTTTTGGGATTAATTAAAATTGCAGAATTAATTCCAATTTTGGGATTATTTACCCTAAAAAAATCTGAATTTCTCCCCCAGGATCCCAATTTTATTTTATTTTATTTATTTTTTTTTTAATCCTTCCTTTTTCTCCCCAAAATTATTTTTCCATCCCTAAATCCAAATCCTTCTAAAAT
This sequence comes from Agelaius phoeniceus, assembly GCF_020745825.1. Taxonomy (NCBI): domain Eukaryota; kingdom Metazoa; phylum Chordata; class Aves; order Passeriformes; family Icteridae; genus Agelaius; species Agelaius phoeniceus. The sequence continues at coordinate 13,139 of NW_026531124.1, read as the reverse complement.
CCACTTTTTTCACCTCAAATCCACATTTGCTCCTAAAATCTCCTTTTTTTTTTTTCCCCCAAAATTTTGCCTGGATTTCATTGAAATTTTGGGACGTTTTGCCTCCAAAATCCCACAGAATGAATTCAAATTTTGGGTTTCTTTTACCCCAAAAAATCCAGATTTTCCCCCCAAAAATTCCCATTTTTTTCCATAAATTGCCCTGGATTTCATTGAAATTTTGGGATTTTTACCCTAAAAAATCCTGATTTTTTCCCCCCCCCAAATCCTTTTTTTTTTTTTTTGCTCCTATCCCTGGAATTCTTTGGAATTTTTGGGAATTTGTTCCCTTGGGAAGGAATCGCTGATGGGAATTGGGAATTCTGGGGTTTTTGGGGATTTTTTTGTAGGGAAAAAGGAAAAAGTGAAGAAAACGGTGGGAGAGAAGAAAGTGAAGAAAACCTCGAATGTGGGAGGTGAGGGGGAAAAATGGGGGAAAAATTGGGAAAAATGGGAAAAAAATCCCTTGGGAAATGGGGAAGAAATGGGGAAAAAATGGGGAAAAAATCTTGGGGGAAAAATGTGGGGAAATGGGGAAAAAATTGGGAAAATGAGAAAGTGAAATTTGGGAAAATGGGAAAAAATCTTGGGGAAAATTGGGAAAAAAATGGAATAAAATCCCTTGGAAAATGGGGAAGAAATGGGGGAAAGAACCTTGGGAAATGGGAAGGAAATGGGGAAAAATTTGGGGAAATAGGGAAAAAACTTGGGAAAAATGGAAGAGAAAATAGAAGAAAAAAGCTCAGGGGAAATGGGGAAAAAAGCTCTGGAAAATGGGGAAAAAACTTGGGGGAAAAAATTGGGAAAGCAAGAAAGTGAAATTTGGGAAAATGGGAAAAAATCTTGGGGAAAAATTGGGAAAAAAATGGAAAAAAATCCCTTGGAAAATGGGGAAAAATGGGGGAAAGAACCTTGGGAAAATGGGAAGGAAATGGGGAAAAATTTGGGGAAATAGGGAAAAAACTTGGGAAATGGGAAAAAGGGAAGAGAAAATAGAAGAAAAAAGCTCAGGGGAAATGGGGAAAAAAGCTCTGGAAAATGGGGAAAAAACTTGAGGGGAAAAAAAAAGTCTTGGGGGAAAAAATTGGGAAAATGAGAAAGTGAAATCTGGGAAAATGGGAAAAGAAAATGGAAAAAAATTGAGAAAATGGGGAAAAAACTTTAGAGAATGGTGAAAAAAATGGGGAAAATGGCAAAAAATCTCAGGGAAATGGGAAACCAAAGTTTGGGGTGAGGAAACTCAGAAATGGGGGAAAAAAGGGGGGAAATGGGAAAAGGAAATGGAAAAACCCTTGAGAAGATTGGGAAAAATTGGGAAAAATTGGGGAAATGAGGAAAAAAATTTGGGGGAAAAATGGGAGGAAATGGGGAAAAATTTGGGAAAATGAGAAAGTGAAATTTGGGGGAATGGGAAAAGAAAATGGAAGAAAACCCTTGGGAAGAGGGGGGGAAATGGGGAAAAATTGAGAAAAAGGGAAAAATTTGAGAAATGGGGAAAAAATCTTGGGGGAAAATGGGAGGAAATGGGGAAAAAATTTGGGAAAATGGGAAAAGAAAATGGAAAAACTCTTGAGAAGATGGTGGAAAATTGGGGAAATGAGGAAAAAAAATTGGGGGAAAAATGGGAGGAAATGGGGAAAAAATTTGGGAAAATGAGAAAGTGAAATTTGGGGAAAATGGGAAAAGAAAATGGAAAAACCCTTGAGAAGATGGGAAAAAATGGGGAAAAAGGGGAAAATTTGGCAAAATGGGGGAAAAATGGGAGGAAATGGGGAAAAACTTGGGAAAATGAGAAAGTGAAATTTGGGAAAATGGGAAAAGGAAATGGAAGAAAATCCTTGGGAAGATGGGGAAAAATGGGGAAAAAGGGGAAAATTTGGCAAAATGGGGAAAAAAATCTTGGGGGAAAATGGGAGGAAATGGGGAAAATGGGAAAATGGGAAAAGAAAATGGAAAAAACTCTTGAGAAGATGGAGAAAAATGGAGGAAAATGGGGAAAATCTCGGGGGGAAAATGGGAGGAAATGGGGAAAAATTGGGAAAATGAGAAAGTGAAATTTGGGGAAAATGGGAAAAAAATTGGAAAAACCCTTGGGGAAATGGTGAAAAAATGGGGAAAAATGGCAAAAAAATCTCAGGGAAATGGGAAACCAAAGTTTGGGGCAAGGAAACTCAGAAATGGGGGAAAAAAGGGGGGAAATGGGAAAAGAAAATGGGAAAACCCTTGAGAAGATTGGGAAAAATTGGGGAAATGAGGAGAAAAAATTGGGTGAAAATGGGAGGAAATGGGGAAAAAATTTGGGAAAATGAGAAAGTGAAATTTGGGAAAATGGGAAAAGGAAATGGAAGAAAAACCTTGGGAAGATGGGGAAAAATGGGGAAAAAGGGGAAAATTTGGTGAAATGGGGAAAAAAATCTTGGGGAAAATGGGAGGAAATGGGGAAAAATTGGGAAAATGGGAAAAGAAAATGGAAAAAGTCTTGAGAAGATGGGGGGAAATGGGGAAAATCTTGGGGGAAAAATGGGAGGAAATGGGGAAGAAATTTGGGAAAATGTGAAAGTGAAATTTGGGAAAATGGGAAAAGAAAATGGAAAAACCCTTGGGAAGAGGGGGAAAAATGGGGAAAAATGAGAAAAAAGGGAAAAAATTGGTGAAATGGGGAAAAAATCTTGGAGGAAAATGGGAGGAAATGGGAAAATTGGGAAAACGGGAAAAGAAAATGGAAAAACCCTTGGGAAGATGGAGAAAAATGGGGAAAATCTTGGGGTAAAATGGGAGGAAATGGGGGAGAAAATCTTGGGAAAATGAGAAAGTGAAATTTGGGGAAAGTGGGAAAAAAAATGGAAAAACCCTTGGGAAGATGGGGAAAATGGGGAAAAAATGAGAAAAAGGGGAAAAAATTGGTGAAATGGGGAAAAATCTTGGAGGAAAATGGGAGGAAATGGGGAAAAAATTTGGGAAAATGGGAAAAGAAAATGGAAAAACCCTTGAGAAGATGGAGGGAAATGGGGAAAATTAGGGAAACAGGAAGAAAATCTGGGGGGAAAATCTGGAGGGAAATGGGGAAAAAATTTGGGAAAATGGGAAAAGAAAATGGAAAAACTCTTGAGAAGATGGAGAAAAATGGGAAAAATCTTGGGGAAAATGGGAGGAAATGGGGAAAAACTGGAAAGCGAGGAAGTGAAATTTGGGAAATGGGAAAGGGGAAATGGGGTAAAATGTAGGGAAATGGGGCAAAGGGGGATGGAGCCGTGCCCAAACCCCCTGTGCTGCTGTTCCTCCCTGCAGGGAAGGAGCCCGGGGACGATCCCGGGGCCGGGCTGGAAATCCCGGATCCGAGCCCTCGGATCCCAAAAACCCCGATCCCAACAATCCAATCCCAAAAACCCCGATCCAACAACCCTGATCCCAACGATCCAAAAACCCCAATCCCAACCACCCCAATCCCAACAATCCCGATCCCAAAAGCTCCCCAGGGCCAGAAGGAGCAGAGGAGCCCACGGCAGAGGCAGGGCCAGGTAATCCCAGGGAATTCCTGGAATTCCCCATTTGGGGGTCATTCCGGGATTTTGGGGGGGTTGGGGGAAATGCAATGGGGAAAAGGGGATTAAAAGGGAATTTGGGAATTCTGGAGGGTTGAGCTCTGCTCCTTTTCCCCCTTTCCAGAGCCTGCGGTGAGCGAGGAACCCACGGACCCCGGCGGGAAGGTCAGCGGGGTTTGGGATTTGGGGGATTTTAGGGAATTGTGGGATTGTGGGGATTTGGGAGAATGAGGGAATTGTGGGAACTTGGGAACGTTGGGAATTGTGGGAACGCTGGGAATTTCCCTGCTTTCCCAATGATTCCCAGCATTCCCAACCTCCAACCCCTTTGGCCTTGGCTCCGTTCCCATCCCAATCCCAAACCCCAGAACCTCCCTTTGGGATGGGAACACCGAGCTCTGGATCGGGATTGGGATTGGGATTCCCTTCAGAATAGGAACAGGACTGAAATTCCCTTTGGATGGGAACACTGAGCTCTGGGATCGGGATTTGGGATTGGGATTCCCTTCGGAATAGGAACAGACTGAAATTCCCTTTGGGATGGGAACACTGAGCTCTGGGATTGGGATTGGGATTAGGATTCCCTTCGGAATAGGAACAGGACTGAAATCCCCTTTGGGATGGGAACACTGAGCTCTGGGATTGGGATTGGGATTGGGATTCCCTTTGGAATAGGAACAGGACTGAAATTCCCTTTGGGATGGGAACACCAAGCTCTGGGATTGGGATTGGGATTGGGATTCCCTTTGGAATAGGAACAGGACTGAAATTCCCTTTGGGATGGGAACACCAAGCTCTGGGATTGGGATTGGGATTGGGATTCCCTTTGGAATAGGAACAGGACTGAAATTCCCTTTGGGATGGGAACACTGAGCTCTGGATTGGGTTTGAAATTCCCTTTGGATGGGAACACTGAGCTCTGGGATTGGGTTTGAAATTCCCTTTGGGATGGGAACAGCAAACTTTGGGATTTGCATTGGGATTAGGATTGGAATTCCCTTTGAGATGGGAACAGTGAGCTCTGGGATCGGGATCGGGATTGAAATTCCCATTGGGATGGGAACAGGAGCTCTGGGATTGGGATGGAATTTCCTTTGGGATGGGAACAGCAAAGTGTGGATTTGGATTGGGATTTGGATTGGGATTGGAATTCCCTTTGGGATGGGAACGAGATCTCTGATTGGGATTGGGAATTCCTTTGGGATGGGAACAGTGGGAACAGGAAGCTCTGGGACTGGGACTGAAATTCCCTTTGGGATGGGAGGCAGTGAGCTCTGGGATTGGATTGGGATTTAAATTCCCTTTGGGATGGGAATGGGAGCTCTGGATTGGGATTGGGATTTAAATTCCCTTTGGGATGGAATGGGAGCTCTGGGATCGGGATTGGGGTCGAGATTCCCTTTGGGATGGGAGCAGGAGCTGTGGGCTGTGGGATTGGGATGGGGATTGGGATCAGGATGGGGCTGGAATTCCCTGAGCCCACAGGATGACCTTGAGTGCTGCACACTGCTGGTGTCCAACCTATTGGGATTGGGATCAGGATTGGGATTGGGATGGGGATGGGGATCGGGATGGGATGGGGATTCCCTTTGGGATGGGAACGGGAGCTCTGGGCCGTGGGATCAGGATCAGGATTGGGATGGGAACAGGAGCTGTGGGATTGGGATCAGGAATCCCCTGACCCCACAGGAGGATGACGGTCCTGAGCAGTGCTGTGTGCTGCTGGTGTCCAACCTGCCGGGATCGGGATGGGGTTTGGGATCAGGATTGGGATGAGGACTGGGATTTAGGATCAGGATCAGGATTTAGGATCAGGAATTCCCTGACCCCACAGGATGACCCTGATCCCGATCCCTGCTGCGTGCTGCTGCTGTCCAACCTGCCGGGATCAGGATGGGTTTGGATCAGGATCAGGATTTGGGATCAGGATTTAGGATCAGGATTTGGGATCAGGATTTAGGATCAGGATGGGGATTTAGGATCAGGATCAGGATTTAGGATCTGTAATTCCCTGACCCCACAGGATGACCCCAATCCCGAGCAGTGCTGTGTGCTGCTGGTGTCCAACCTGCCGGGATCGGGATGGGGTTTGGGATCAGGATTTGGGATCAGGATTTGGATCAGGATTGGGATCAGACTGGGATTTAGGATCTGTAATCCCCTGACCCCACAGGATGACCCCGATCCCGATCCCTGCTGTGTGCTGCTGGTGTCCAACCTGCCGGCATTGGGATGGGGTTTGGGATGGGGTTTGGGATCAGGACTGGGATTTAGGATCAGAATGGGGATTTAGGATTGGGATCAGGAATCCCCTGACCCCACAGGATGACCCGATCCCTGCTGCGTGCTGCTGGTGTCCAACCTGCCGGCATTGGGATGGGGATTGGGATCAGGATTTGGGATCAGGATTTGGGATTTAGGATCAGGATTTAGGATCTGTAATTCCCTGACCCCACAGGATGACCCCGATCCCGATCCCTGCTGCGTGCTGCTGGTGTCCAACCTGCCGGGATTGGGATGGGGTTTGGGATCAGGACTGGGATTTAGGATCAGGATTTAGGATCAGGATTTGGGATTTAGGATCAGGATTTAGGATCTGTAACCCCCTGACCCCACAGGACACTGACCCCGATCCCTGCTGTGTGCTGCTGCTGTCCAACCTGCCGGGATTGGGATCAGGATTTAGGATCAGGATTTTGGATTGGGATCAGGATTTAGGATCAGGAATTCCCTCATTCCCCCACAGGATGATGACCCCGATCCCGATCCCTGCTGCGTGCTGCTGCTGTCCAACCTGCCGGCATTGGGATGGGGTTTGGGATCAGGATTTGGGATTTAGGATCAGGATTTGGGATTTAGGATCAGGATTTAGGATCAGGATTTGGGATCAGGATTTAGGATCAGGATTTAGGATCAGGATTTAGGATCTGTAATCCCCTGACCCCACAGGACCCCGCTGACCCCGATCCCTGCTGCGTGCTGCTGGTGTCCAACCTGCCGGCATTGGGATGGGGATTGGGATCAGGATTTAGGATCAGGATTTGGGATTTAGGATCAGGATCAGGATTTAGGATCTGTAATCCCTGACCCCACAGGATGACCCCGATCCCGATCCCTGCTGCGTGCTGCTGGTGTCCAACCTCCCAGCCCGGGGTTACTGCCCAGAGGAAATCTCCAACCTGGCCAAGCCCTTTGGGGGCCTGCGGGACCTGCTCATCCTCTCATCCCACAAAAAGGTAATTCCCGGGAATTCTGGGACAAGGGACAGCTCTTGGGAGAAAAATGGGAATCTGGGGGGCATTTTGGGGTTTTGGGGAATTTTTAGGGATTTTTTAGGGAATTTTTGGGGATATTTTAAAGAAACGTTTGGGGATTTTTTCTTAATTTATCATTTTTTTGTGAGGATTTTTGGGGATGTTTTTAAGAACTTTTGGGAAGATTTTTTGGGGATTTTGGGGTTTAATGATTTTGGGGATTTTTTAAGTTTTGAGAATTTGTTTAATTTTTGGGAGTTTTTTTTTCAAAATTTTTGGCGGATTTTTTTTAGGATTTTTGGAGGTTTCTTAGGAGGCTTCTTGGGAATTTTTTTTTAATTTTGTGGGGTTTTTAAAGTTTTTTTTAGTTTTTGAGGTATCTGGGGATATTTTTAGGATTTTTGGGGAAGTTTCGTAGGATTTTTTGGGGTATTTGGGAAAGTTTTTTTGAGATTTTTTTGGGGATTTCTTGGGATTCTGAGGGATGTTCAGGGAAATTTTGGGGATTTTTCTGGAATTTTGGGGGGAATTCTTTTAGGGTTTTTTGGGAGAATTCTTTTAGGTTTTTTTGGGAGGAATTATTTTAGGGGTTTTTTTGGGAGGAATTTTGGGGGTATTTCTTGGGATCTTTTTGGGAATTTGGGGGGGAATTTTTAAAGGATTTTTGCGGGGGGGACTTTTAGGGAATTTTTTGTGAATTTGGGGGATTTTTAAAGATTTTTAGGGGAATGTTTGGGGGGATTTTTGGGAGGATTTTGGGGAACGTTTGGGGGGATTTTTGGGAGGATTTTGGGGAATGTTTGGGGGGATTTTTGGGAGGATTTTGGGGAATGTTTGGGGGGATTTTTGGGGGGATTTTTAGGGATATTTGGGGGGATTTTGGGGAGGATTTTGGGGGTGCTTGGGGGATTTTTGGGGAGGATTTTTAGGGATTTTTGGGAGGATTTTTGGGAGGATTTTGGGGAATGTTTGGGGGGATTTCTGGGAGGATTTTGGGGAATGTTTGGGGGGATTTTTGGGAGGATTTTTAGGGATATTTGGGGGGATTTTTGGGAGGATTTTGGGGAACGTTTAGGGGGATTTTTGGGGAGATTTTTGGGAATGTTTGGGGGGATTTTTGGGAGGATATTAGGTGAATGTTTGGGAGGATTTTGGGGAATGTTTGGGGGGATTTTTGGGAGGGTTTTTGGGAATGTTTGGAGGGATTTTTGGGAGGGTTTGGGGAATGTTTGGGGGGATTTTTGGGAGGGTTTGGGGAATGTTTGGGGGGATTTTTGGGAGGATTTTTGGGATTTTTGGGGGGATTTTTGGGGAATGTTTGGGGGGATTTTTGGGAGGATTTTTGGGAATGTTGGGGGGGATTTTTGGGAGGGTTTTTGGGAATGTTTGGGGGGATTTTTGGGAGGATTTTTAGGGATATTTGGGGGGATTTTTGGGAATGTTTGGGGGGATTTTTGGGAGGGTTTTTGGGAATTGTGGGCGCGTTCTGCAGGCGTTCCTGGAGATTCCCCGCAGGGCCGCGGAGTCCATGGTGAAGTTCTACGGCTGCTTCCCCATGTGCCTGGAGGGGAACCAGCTCCGCATCCGGCACGAGCCCCGGCACCAATCCCTGCAGGACGAGGTGGGAACAACGGGAATCCCAAAAAAAAATGGGGGATTGGGGGGATTGGGGGGATTGGGGGGATTGTGGGAAGTGTGGGATCGAGGGAAGTTGGGGAATTGTGGGGATTTGGGGAAGAAGTTGGGGATTTTGGGGAATTTGGGGATTGTGGGGATTGTAGGAACCGGGGGAGTTGGGAATTTGGGGATTGTGGGGATTGAGGGGAATCGGGGAATTGAGGGAGTTGTGGGGATTTAGGAATTGTGGGAATTGTAGGAGTTGGAGGAATTTGGGAATTGTGAGATTGGGGGATTTGGGAGGAATTTGGGGATTTGGGAATTTTGGGGATTGAGTGAAGTGTGGGATTGAGGGAAGTTGGGGAATTTGAGGGAAGTTGAGCACTTTGGGAATTGAGGGATTTGGGATTTTAGAGTTGGAGGAATTTGGGAATTGCAAGATTGGGGGAAGTTGAGGAATTTGGGGATTTGGGAATTGTGAGATTGGGGGAAGAAGTTGGGGATTTGGGGGAATTTGGGGATTGTGGGGATTGTAGGAACCAGGGGAGTTGGGAATTTGGGGATTGTGGGGATTGAGGGAAATTGGGGAATTTGAGGGAAGTTGAGCATTTTGGGAATTGAGGGGGTTGTGGGGATTTAGGAGTTATGGGAATTTTAGGAGTTGGAGGAATTTGGGAATTGTGAGATTGGGGGATTTGGGAGGAATTTGGGAACTGAGGAAATTTGGGGATTGAGTGAATTGTGGGAAGTGTGGGATTGTGGGAAGTTGGGAATTGTGAAATTCGGGGAAATTGGGGGGTTTGGGAAATTTGGGGATTGAGGGAAGTTGGGGAATTTTGGGGATTGTGAGATTGGGGGAAGAAGTTGGGGATTTGGGGGAATTTGGGGATTGTAGGAACCGGGGGAGTTGGGAATTTGGGGGATTGTGGGGAATTGGGGAATTTGAGGGAAGTTGAGCATTTTGGGAATTGAGGGGGTTGTGGGGATTTAGGAATTGTGGGAATTGTAGGAGTTGGAGGAATTTGGAATTCTGAGATTGGGGGATTTGGGAGGAATTTGGGGATTTGGGAATTTTGGGGATTGAGGGAAGATGAGAGGATTGTGGGAATTTGGGAATTGTGAAATTCGGGGGATTTGGGAAATTTGGGGAATTTGGGGGATTTGGGGATTGTGAGATTGGGGGAAGAAGTTGGGGATTTGGGGGAATTTGGGGATTGTAGGAACCGGGGGAGTTGGGAATTTGGGGGATTGTGGGGAATTGGGGAATTTGAGGGAAGTTGAGCATTTTGGGAATTGAGGGGGTTGTGGGGATTTAGGAATTGTGGGAATTGTAGGAGTTGGAGGAATTTGGGAATTCTGAGATTGGGGGATTTGGGAGGAATTTGGGGATTTGGGAATTTTGGGGATTGAGGGAAGATGAGAGGATTGTGGGAATTTGGGAATTGTGAAATTCGGGGGATTTGGGAAATTTGGGGAATTTGGGGGATTTGGGGATTGTGAGATTGGGGGAAGAAGTTGGGGATTTGGGGGAATTTGGGGATTGTAGGAACCGGGGGAGTTGGGAATTTGGGGGATTGTGGGGAATTGGGGAATTTGAGGGAAGTTGAGCATTTTGGGAATTGAGGGGGTTGTGGGGATTTAGGAATTGTGGGAATTGTAGGAGTTGGAGGAATTTGGGAATTCTGAGATTGGGGGATTTGGGAGGAATTTGGGGATTTGGGAATTTTGGGGATTGAGGGAAGATGAGAGGATTGTGGGAATTTGGGAATTGTGAAATTCGGGGGATTTGGGAAATTTGGGGAATTTGGGGGATTTGGGGATTGTGAGATTGGGGGAAGAAGTTGGGGATTTGGGGGAATTTGGGGAGATTTGGGGGAATTTGGGGATTGTAGGAACCGGGGGAGTTGGGAATTTGGGGATTGTGGGGAATTGGGGAATTTGAGGGAAGTTGAGCATTTTGGGAATTGAGGGGGTTGTGGGGATTTAGGAATTGTGGGAATTGTAGGAGTTGGAGGAATTTGGGAATTGTGAGATTGGGGGATTTGGGAGGAATTTGGGGATTTGGGAATTTTGGGGATTGGGGGAAGTTGGGAGGATTGTGGGAATTTGGGGAATTGTGGGGATTTTGGGAACTGTGGGATTGAGGGAAGTTGAGGAATTTGAGGGAAGTTGAGCATTTTGGGAACTGAGGGATTTGGGATTTAGGAGTTGGAGGAATTTGGGAATTGCGAGATTGGGGGAAGTTGAGGGATTTTGGGGATTTGGGGATTGAGGGAAGTTGGGGAATTTTGGGGATTTGGGAATTGTGAGATTGGGGGAAGTTGAGGGATTTGGGGATTTGGGGATTGAGGGAAGTTGGGGGATTGTGGGGATTTGGGAATTTCAGGGATTGTGAAATTGGGGGAAGAAGTTGGGGATTTTGGGGAATTTAGGGGTTGTGGGGATTGTAGGAACCAGGGGAGTTGGGAATTTGGGGATTGTGGGGATTGAGGGGAATTGGGGAATTTGAGGGAGGTTGAGCACTTTGGGAATTGAGGGAGTTGTGGGGATTTAGGAGTTACGGGAATTTTAGGAGTTGGAGGAATTTGGGAATTGTGAGATTGGGGGAAGTTGGGAGGATTTGGGAAATTTGGGGATTGAGGGAAATTGGGGAATTTTGGGGATTTGGGAAATTTGGGGATTGAGGGAAGTTGGGGAATTTGGGGGATTTGGGAATTGTGAGATTGGGGGAAAGAAGTTGGGGATTTTGGGGAATTTGGGGATTGTGGGGATTGTAGGAATTGGGGGAGTTGGGAATTTGGGGATTGTGGGGATTGAGAGAAGTTGGGGAATTTGAGGGAGGTTGAGCACTTTGGGAATTGAGGGAGTTGTGGGGATTTAGGAGTTACGGGAATTTAGGAGTTGGAGGAATTTGGGAATTGTGAGATTGGGGGAAGTTGGGAGGAATTTGGGAACTGAGGAAATTCGGGGATTGAGTGAATTGTGGGAAGTGTGGGATTGTGGGAAGTTGGGAGGATTGTGGGAATTTGGGAATTATGAAATTCGGGGAAGTTGGGGGATTTGGGAATTGTGAGATTGGGGGAAGAAGTTGGGGATTTGGGGGAATTTGGGGATTGTGGGGAATTGGGGAATTTGAGGGAAGTTGAGCATTTTGGGAATTGAGGGGGTTGTGGGGATTTAGGAATTGTGGGGATTGTAGGAGTTGGAGGAATTTGGGAATTGTGAGATTGGGGGATTTGGGAGGAATTTGGGGATTTGGGAAATTTGGGGATTGAGTGAATTGTGGGAAGTGTGGGATCGAGGGAAGTTGGGGAATTGTGGGGATTTGGGGAAGAAGTTGGGATTTGGGGGAATTTAGGGGTTGTGGGGATTGTAGGAACTGGGGGAGTTGGGAATTTGGGGGATTGTGGGGATTGAGGGGAATCGGGGAATTTGAGGGAAGTTGAGCATTTTGGGAATTGAGGGGGTTGTGGGGATTTAGGAGTTACGGGAATTGTAGGAGTTGGAGGAATTTGGGAATTGTGAGATTGGGGGGATTTGGGAGGAATTTGGGAACTGAGGAAATTTGGGGATTGAGTGAATTGTGGGAAGTGTGGGATTGTGGGAAGTTGGGAATTGTGAAATACGGGGAAATTGGGGGGTTTGGGAAATTTGGGGATTGAGGGAAGTTGGGGAATTTTGGGGATTGTGGGGATTGTAGGAACCAGGGGAATTGGGAATTTGGGGGATTGTGGGGAATTTGAGGGAAGTTGAGCACTTTGGGAATTGAGGGAGTTGTGGGGATTTAGGAATTGTGGGAATTGTAGGAGTTGGAGGAATTTGGGAATTGTGAGATTGGGGGAAGTTGGGGGATTTGGGAAATTTGGGGATTGAGGGAAGTTGGGGAATTGTGGGGATTTGGGAATTTGGGAATTTCAAGGATTGTGGGATTGAGGGAAGTTGAGCATTTTGGGAATTGTGGGAATTGGAGGAGTTGTGGGGATTTAGGAATTGTGGGAATTTTAGGAGTTGGAGGGATTGGGGGAATTTGGGGATTGGGGGATTGAGGGAAATTGGGGAATGTGGGGAATTTTGGGGATTTGGTGATTGTGAGAATTTGGGAATTTTAGGGATTGTGGGATTGAGGGAACCTGAGCATTTTGGGAATTGTGGAGATCATGGGATTGGGGGAGTTCTGGGGATTGGGGGAAATTGGGGAATTTGGGGGATTGTGGGGACTTGGGAATTGTGAAAGTAAGAGAAGTTGGGGAACTTGGATTGGGGAATGTGGGGATTGTGGGGATTGTGGGGATTTTGGGAATTGTGGAGATCATGGGATTGTGGGAGTTCTAGGAATGGAGGGAGTTGGGGGAATTTGGGGGAGTTGGAAATTTGAAGGGTTGTGATGATTTGGGAATTTTAGGGATTGTGGGATTGAGGGAAGTTGAGCATTTTGGGAATTGTGGGAATTGAGGGAGTTGGGTGGATTTAGGAATTTTAGGAGTTGGGGGAATTGAGGGATGATGTGGATTGTGAGAACTGGGAACTGTGAGAATTTGGGAAGTTTAGGGATTGTGGGATTGAGGGAAATTGAGCAATTTGGGGATTGTGGGAATCTGGGGATTGTGGGATTGAGGGAAGCTGGAATTGTGGGAATTTTAGGAACTGGGGGTGTTGGGAGGATTGGGAAAAATTGGGAATTGTGAGA